>JAUEPT010000149.1:0-82753 GCA_030435635.1 Armillaria borealis
ACGCCCTATACCATTTGTGAGATTGCTGATGCACTATAGGAGAAGATTAAATGACTGAGAGCATCGACGCGGGGCTACACACCTCTCTGTTACCACAAGGCAAACCAATAGACCTGGTGATATCGGATCGATAGAAAGCAATATTTACAAATTCGGTCCACATGCACAAACCCACTTCAAATCTGGGTCTTTGGATTTGAGGAATTCATCGACATGCTGTCGCCGAATTTAGAGATGGCTTTTTTGGACCACTTCAGAAGCGAAGCGGAGGCAAAATGGGATATGACCATGTGTAAGATCTTCATGGTCTGGTTCTCCACGGCAGTCTTGAGTCCTTTGACCTTCTGGTCAATGAGTTCAGGATGAGCATGTAGGCTGTGGGACGCCTTGAGCAGATAGAGGAGAATGTCGTATCCCAGGAGTTGATGGATGAACGAGTGCATCAGCAATCTCACAAATGGTATAGGGCGTATAGGAACCCCCCTCCTATAGCATTCTATACCCTATAACATGGTATAGGGCTATAAGGGGGGTGCATGTTTTCTATAAACAGTGTTATAGGGCTATACTTGCCCTATACTCACCTATACCCACTGTAATTGCCCTATGCAGGCAGCAGTACCAGAAACATTACACAATATTTGAGATCAATACGATATGAATGTTCAACATCATTATCATTATTTACTATGTATGCACAAGGCACTAATACTAATGTGATCTAAATATGTACCACCAAACGACTTGCTCCTCCAATGACACACAGCTAAACTTGATGCATAGCAGCCATGAACTGTTGGCCCAGGTATATCACATCTGCGACATGATAAACGATACCACCTTGCAGAATCAGTACGCGCTTGTCTGTAGGGAGTGACTCACACATCCTCGAGTTGATACTGCAGTGATTGCATGTTGTGATAGGTTGAATTGGCAGTATTGGACACTCATGATGATGCTGAACACGTTGGTATCAGTAGTGTAAGGGAGAGTGCATGTGAAACACTGAGAGATGGTGCCACATTGACTTGATTCCCCACATCAGCCTCTTGCAGTGACCGAAAGGATGCAAAACACTCACCAAAAACAAGCCATCCCTCCCCGCATGTCAACGACCAGTTCTGGGAGCAAAAGAAACATGCTCCTGTCATAGGAAAGATCAACGTTAACTCTATGACGATAGATGGGACATGCACCAAGACCGCTCCTTCCCATCCGACATAACCACGAAACTAGGGATGACCACCATTCATCATAGCCTGCACACATCATCAGTAAGCCGAGAAAGGTGAAAGGGATTCTCAATTACACACCTCAATACCAGCGTCTTCTGCTATCTCTGCCTAAGCTCTTCAGGCAATCTGCGGATCTGGTATCTAAATTGTCAGCACAACTATCAAGCTGCAGTCCGAATTCACGCGGATGAGTGAACAAGAGATGTATGAAGGAGGAGAAAAGGGAGAGGAGACTCCTGTATAGCTCCAGATGTGAGATGTTAAGCTTGAGGGATGTCAATGTTGATGAGGCCACGTGATAAGATCCTACGGATATATTATGCAGCTTGAATGAAGAATAGTGTTAATAGTAGTAAAATGGAGTTACCAGAGCATACTGATGGAACAGCAATGCGGGAACGGCATGGAGGAAGTGGGAGAAGAGCAACAATGAAAATGAAAAAGAGCACTAAGTCCAACTTACACGTGACCATATGGTGTGATCGTGCACAGGCCAATTCCATTTTTGGAATGTGCTAAACGCTCTTGGCTCAAGTTGTGTTCCTTTTGTCATACATCCTCAGCTAGATAATCCTAGATGATGCTTACCACTCTCCTGGACTTATGAAGACTTATCCTGACATATTTATACAGATTTGATTAGCTTTGTTTATAGATGTATAGTGGGTATAGATGGTATAGAATCTATAGATTGTGAATACACACAAAATTCCCTATACCACTATACCACCTATACCCTCTATATGAATGCAAAATTGCTGATGTGCCCTGGTGGGACCTCGACTGTAAAGTTCATGGCTTGTTCTAGGTGCCAGTTCATGCTGTATTGCTCGCGGACATGCCAAAAGGATGACTGGTCTCGGTCATCCACTGGCCACCATTCCGTCTGCACACAGATCAAACAACTTAGAACAGGTCCATCAAATTGTTTGCAAACTCCCGTGCATTCCCTCACCGGTTTCCTAGATGCCAACCCGTTGCCCATGTCTTTCAGTGACTACATGGCTCTCAAAATCCTAAATAGTCAATACGTGGATTACCACAGACAACAGCCTTCAGAATGGAAAGAGCTGTTGGACGAGTATATTGTGGAGAATGGAGAACCTGATCCCTTGTGGCCCTTGGTTTTGAAATTGGATTACCGTGCAATCAATGTCGAGCCTGATGTTTGCATCAACTCTTTGGAACGGTGTGTCAAGGATCTGGAGATCTTAGCCCAGGTGTGAGAAGGGGCTGGGACCCTCGTATATTGTATTATCCCAGATGGGAAGCGTACTGTGGAGAAGGTGGAATTGGTTGCCTCATAGTATTTGGATTTCCAGCTTGCCCAATACACTGAATACATCCACATCATTGTCATTGTAGCTAAGTGTAAACTATTCAAGACCTCCCAAGCTGCATTCACTAAATTTGGCACAGACGGTAACATCGGTCTGAGAGGGAACTAGCAATTTGGAGAGCAGCCAAAGTTAGCCTCAGAAGCGAGAGAGTTGATCAAAAGGAAGAACATTTCAGATATACCAAGGACGTCAAGCGGGGAAGTCGTCACGTAGACTGATTTTCGAAGTGATTACGCAAAGTCTGTGGTTCAGCGAGAAATGTGAATCTTTCCCAACGGAACAAGTGATCCTTTCCCTGCCTCAGCAGTCATGGTGACACTAGATAAGCGAAACATGCCATGCCAGGTGAAGCCAAGGTGACAGCGGTACCGTGACACAAGTTCTCCAATGCCTCAAAGGCCCTGAACATTGAAATCACCACCGATGAATTGCTAGATATCAGGTTGCCAGGTAGTACGAGTACAACTAGGAGATGATGGAAGCACCAGCCGTCGTTGTGCCGACCTGCCGGCCACATCCAGCCGTTGGTTGCCGGTTTGCGGGCCGACGCGTCTGGTTCTCTCTTGCTTGTCATCACCTCCTCAACGACTCGGAATTTGGACATCCTGCGTACTTATCTAGCCATCTTTTCACAACTACAGCCATATCCGTATCAGCGAATTCTTTTCTTCAGCTACGCATTCAAATTTCGACCATCAAATTATCTATCGACGTTCCGAATCCTCTTGTACTGATTGCCCTTGGCATCAGCACCATCAGGATTATGGCACGTCTTCCTGTTTCTCCCGCTACGTCTTAGACTGACGTTCCCGCCTGCTCCATATTTGGTGACTACCACTCGAGGCTTAGCAGCTTGGCAGGTCTCCGACATGTTAGGTTCAAATAAGACGCTCTTTGCATTCTTCACTACATCGCAAGGGTATTCAAAGAGATATAAAAGGGCTACGAAATCGACTTCATTCTCCAGACAAATCACCTCGTCTATTTACAGCAACCCATTCATTCGCTATGCGTTTCTCAGTCGCCACTCTCATCCCTCTCGCTGCTCTCGCGGTCCCTGCCCTCTCTACTTCCGTTCAAGCGAGGGACGGCTCGTATAGCGGCGTCGATTACAAGGGCAAGGACCGCCACAATGACGGTGGTAGCAAGGACTACAACTACGGCAACAAGGACCACGGGCGCAAAGACTGTACCTGGGAGCCTGTGTTTGAGCACAAGAAGGACTTCAAGGGGTGGAACAAGGGCAAGTACACTCCTTACGAGCACAAGGAAGTCGACAAGATTACCTTCGAGATCGGTAAGCGCATCTCTTCGATTTCGTCCATGTCACCGACGTCTTGTCTTCAGAATGCAAGTCCTTCTGCGAGAAGGATGACAAGTGCAACTCCTGCCAGGGTACGTCTGCTGTTTCTGTCGCTCACTCGGCCTTTATCTTACAGTATCTTTATAGTCTACTCGAAAGATAAATCGGATGACAAGTTCGTTTGCGAGCTGTTCGTGGAGATCATCGACATCGAGACGTGGGAGGATGATTGTGATGGTGACAAGGACCGCAAAGACGGAAAGGGCCGCAAGGATGGAAAGAAAGACGACAAGGACCACAAGGATGACCACAAGTACTACGACACTTCTTGCTGGGTACAACTACTAGTCTGATGCTTTTCATTTAGTATACCATCGACTGTGATAACATATGATCACGATTATACGGATTCATGGGATCTTTTGTATATACTATTGTACGTTACATTTGCGACTACTTTCAAAGCTATTCCGTTAGCTCGCCTAAGACGTCGTATTGCTACGACCTTCAAGCCTATTTCTACAAATCGCTGTTTGTATTAAGGAGTTCTCATTCTCGAACTTTCTCTGTCTCTTTCATTTCTGCGAAGATATAATCTGGTCACTGCTCAGTAGCACGATTTTTTGCTAGTTTTGTTGTTTTCGGGTGCGGCCAGGATCATACATGGGGACTCGTGATTCGAACCGGTCCAGAGAAGTCGCAACAATTATATCTGGACAGTAAATTCTCTAACAATACATATTACGTCTATGAATACAATGGCTGTCTACTGCTGCTGTCCGATCACCCACTCTAACCCTTCGCGGCTCAACAAACCCCTCCAACAGTCTTCTAATCCGCCCGTATCATGCAGCTGCATGTATGTTCTTATAATGTCTCTCCGGCTCCCCCGGCAGAGAATCCCTAGCGCTACAGCAAACGCGTTCACTCTTCCCCCAGAACCTACAATTAGGATCTTCCCTGACGCGGTCGTCATCAACTCGAGGAAATCCGAGTGTGACAGAGTCGGTACGCCTCGGTCGTTCTCCTCCACGTCCTCGACGCGGATTACAGCCCCGTCCCAGTCTTCTACGTCCCTCCAAGAGACATACACGTCCGTTCCCTCTCCCAATGCTTGTACGCACAGCGCTGGATGTTGGGGCTCCGCTCCAGCTCTAGGGGAATGTGCAGGTCGTGTTTTGGAGCTTCCTTTATTGCTGCTCTCGCTCTCCTCCATGACAGCCCTCCTCCTCACCAACGTTCGCCTTGGTAGGTTGCTCACATGCGGCTCGAGGTGGCCCTTGGGTTTGATGACAACATTGAAGTCGAGTTTTTGGTGGTGGTACGGCCCAGGGCTGACGAGTGTCGCTGAAGATGCGGGGGAAGGGATCATTGTGGCGACAGTGTATAGTTACAGTAAATGTCCACTGCGGTCTCGTCGAAACAAACACGCTGAGGCCTACGCTGTGTTGGTGGTAGCGTGTGTGATGATAGGCAACGCAAGGATGTAGTCAAATATCGAAGGCAATGATACTAAAAAGATAGAAGTCAGTACGCGGACGAAAGTCGAAGGGAACAATAGGCGCACTTGTCGTCCGCAGCGAATTCGTCAAGGTTCTAATAGAGAGACATTGGCAGCTTTGGAAAGGTTCTTAAATGATTCCAGGGGGTGTACGGCCAATCTACGACTAATTGAGTATTGTAAGAGCGCGAATAGGACGGACGAGACGCACGGTGAATATATTTCTCCTTCGCTGACGTTACGTGCAGGCCGTCCAATGTCAATGCCCAGTCCTCGTGTCCAAGTATCGTACTTTCGTCAAGACTTGTCGCCGGAGAGTTAATGTGGTGTCGTAGGTGGTCGTAAGGGTAAGTAATGGAGCGAAAACAGGAATGGAATCATAACCGCCCTGATATAAGTACATAGTCAGGGACAAACGATATCCCGCTTCCGCTGCCGACTCGGGGAAAATCGGGCGCCGGGTGGCACCTTCCCCGCGGGGTGCGATTGCGGAGAGAAGATCCGAGTGTTGACTGGGTTGATCGTTGATGTTTAATAAGTACATGTAATTCAGTCTGGTACTAACGTTTAAGAATCAACACCCTAAAGAGTTGAGCATTGAATATGGAACTTCAAAGCAATAAATAAATTAGGAACAAATCATACTTAGCTGCTGCCAGTGAGTCTTTCATGCGGGGATTCGAATCGAACTTGGAGATTTGGCGGAGATATGATCCCATCAATGATTCATTTCGTACATACATCATACACGTTCGTTCGCTGGGTTCATTGCAGGTCTACTCAACCCCATCGAACCACGGATCGGAAAGCAACTCGGCGGCGCTGGCGCGTTGCGCAGGATCCAGACGCAAACACCTGCGCATGAGAGCAGCTATGGGAAGAACATCCGCTTCCTCTATAACTTTGAGCCTCTTAATGGATAAGTCGAAAGGGAAATCGAGTATTGGTGGGTTGGCTTTGAGGTTACCTGTGGGTATGGAAGATGAGCAACGACATTGGGATCCTGGAATGCACACGTACAGGTTGAATCGAAGAATTGGCCAGCCAATGGGCTGACTGAGAGCTGTTGTGATCCAAAGTCTTCGCCGGTAAAGCATATCATCTGATAGAGCATGAAGTTTGGCTCGTCTAGGCCAAATTTTGGGCACGGTACGTACTTGAAGAGAGCACCGCCGGTGACTAGTTCAAAGATCTTCGGATATGCGTTCGTCAACAATGGGTGACGGTGGATAGAAGGGGATAACACGTACCAAGCATCCGAACGTCCATATGTCCACCTTTTCGTCCCACGATCCACCGATAATTATTTCGGGAGGACGAAGCGATAAAGGGGAAATTTCTTCGTGACTGCGGGTGTCGATGAGCTGCGCTGTAAGAATAGGTGAGCAATGAAGCAGCACACGACATGTTTGAAGTTACCACTGCCAAAGTCGGCCACCACAAAAGTCCGTTGCATGGCCTCTTGCAGAGTCGGGATCGGAAGTGGCTGCGAGACCGCGACATTTACTAACCCATCGTGAGAGTATTCAAGGGGATGTCGATGAGGCGGGTCGGACGCGAGAAGCTTGTCAATGTCTTCGGTGGACATAGTAGTGTCGAAGAAAATGCTGCCGTGCTTCAGATCAGTGTGCATGACACCACGACTGTGTGCATGGGCAATTCCACGGAGCAGATGTAAGATGACGCGCTTGGCGAGAGGAAAAGGAAATCTGCCGTGCTTTGTGAGCAGGGACTTTACGTCTCCACCAAGAACCTTGGTGACTAGGCAGAGGTGCTGTCCTGCGCTGCCTTTGCCGGGAAAGGTGAAGTGCGACTTAAGCTGAAGACAGTGTGGACTCGACGGGGCCGACGACACCTTTTCGAGAGCTCCAAGCTCCCAAAGGCGGCCTCGTAAGACGAGGTCGGTATGATGGCCGCTGAGGACCTTGAGGGCAGCATAGGAGTTATCCCTAGATGTATGTTAGTCTTGTTAAAAAGAAATGAGTAGCACCTACATTGTATCACGGGCGAGCCATGTACTTGAAGACATACCCCACCCGAGTTTTCTGCAGATAACATAACGGTTCTCTGGGCCGATGGCTTCATTGAACTCGAGCTGAGGCCATCCATATCCTTCCTCAGCTGACATGCCAAGTGGCTCTTCGACAAAAGTCAAGTCAACGTGGACTACTCCGTCGGGTCCAACAGACGAAATATGTTGGTTGGCCGCTAGAGCACTGGTGTCGATGGAGGACATCCTAGCGATCTTGGGCATTGCAAGGGACGAGCGCAGACGGCAGAAACAAGAGCCGGCTTTCATATTGGTACTGGGATCGACGATCAGAGACTGACTCTTAGACTTTTAACTGTTTCCAATCACAAGCCACATGCATTCCCCGATTCTTTCCGAAGAATCAGAAAACGACAGAGGGCGTACTGGATGCATGAACTTGAAGCAAACGGAATGAAATGCCTGTAGCCAGTGCGACGGATGAGGTACAGCTGAAATTTAGTTTGTCCTTGGGGTCAAGTGAAGGAACCAGTGGAAGCTTCCCTCGTGTCATGTCTTGTATAGCTGCCATATTCAACTTGAGATTCCCATCCATGAGACAAACGAAAGCTCGATGGGTCCTTCGGTCGTTGACAGCTTGTTTGACTAGGGCCATCATTAACATTGCTTCAAACGATCCATCCTAGGCCGATTTCTAAGCAACTGCATTATTAGTATGAAAGTTCCATCGAGACGCCAAAGTATACTTGTGATGAGGTTCTCCAATTGACTTTAGGACCCACAAACTGACACAACGTGGCTGGGTGATCCTGGGTGACCAAAAGACATGAAATGAGGAGCATTTAGGCATGTAGAACCAGATGATCCAGCAAATTTCCGAACCTACTTTGGGCACTTGAAGACGTGTAGATGCGTCACGGTCTAGCATGGGGGAAATGATCCAAACCGAAGTGAGTTCGGCATTTGCCGTGCCTATGAGTCCTACTTCCATCTCTGCGTTTTAGCCTAGCTGTGTCATTCAACTTGGATCAGGATACCTTACAGAACTGATATTACTCGGTCTTTCCCGTAGTCTATAAAGTCAATATAAAGTCGTAGAGGTGCTCGAAATGCCTCATCCCTTCAACTGCGGCGGGCGGGCCCCGGCACTTTGCTCGTTTGCTATCAACTAACTAACTTACTGCCACGCACTTGAAGCTGTTTACCCAAACGTAAAAACTTCATATTTGGTCGGCCCGAGGGTTCGTGGCCGCTCATAACAACGTCCTGCATGGCCTCCCATCCCTCTTCTTCATCTAGTCTGTATTTACTGTTTTAGTTGCATCGGACAAATCCAGGCCCCTATCCCTCACCGCTTCCCACAAAAGCAGGTGCGTATCTCAAAACCTCTATTGTTGCTGAAATCTGAAAGTCGATCGGTTCATCCAGTCATCGAGCGTCGACCATCGGACCAGCCTATCGCAAAAAAATGGCTGATGAAGTGCACATGCGTAAAGCGCGAACAAAGCAAGTGGTTCACTTTGGTGGATAATCGAGGCATAAAAAAAGGGGTAATGTTCCGACGGTGTCCTCGGCTGGGATTTTGGCAAAGATAGGAAATACAAGTCGTGAGGCAAGTCTGGTCTAGTAAATTTTCTCCAATCCTGCGGTGAGGTTATGTTGCCCTGGCACATCTGAAGCGGAAAGATGCAGAGTTATCGCCACTGGATATATCTCCACGACGAAATAACATACTTATATAACTAGTCGACTCGGAAGAGGCTACACCAAATTCATCTTACCTGGCGCTCTGCGCGCTCTTGGTTACCTGGGACAAGTGTATACCAGATAGCGTCGCTTGTGGGGGTTCTCCTCACCTATATCATGTAATATCAGAGTATTTATGCCTACCGAAGGTCTTCGCGCTCGACAATTTTCACCTCCTCGAGTGGGTGTCAGTGATGTGAATGGATTCACCAGCACAGTCATAACTCCTACAAATCAACCAGTTCTGCCTTCTTTACGAAACTCTGCCCATCTACGATAATCCAATACACAAGGATCCCGGCCCCTTCTCGCGCCTTGGCGATGATCTCCGGATCTTTAATACACCGTTGTGACGACTCGATGCCTACTTCAGGCTCAATGAGGAGGGCACGGTAATGTAGTATCAAGACCAAGGGCCACAAAGGATCAGGATCTCCATTCGCAACAATATATCGATCCAATAACTTGTTCCATTCCGAGGACCCTTGCTTGTAATACTCCACATATCGACTGTTGAGGCTCTCAACCGCTCTCCGATCACTGAAAGACATGGGCAAGGGACCGCCATCTAGAATTCCGTTGAGGAAACCCCTAGGAATTTGAAGATGAACGAGCTGACGCACCATTTCTGAGTTGTCTGATCTCGGTGCACAGGGAACGGTGGTCGCCGGATGACCAGTCTTCCTTTTGGCATATCCGCGAGCAATACAATGTGAATTGACAGCCGGAACAAACCATGAACTTCCCAGCTGACGTTCTCGGACACTATACCAGAGGTGAAATAACTCAGATCATCGACAGAAGGTCGACGCACCTGCCCATGACCACAAAATGGATCAGTTATAGACCTGGGGATATCAGATGGGAAGAAAGCAACGGCTACAAACTTGGTCCACGTTTCGCAAACCCGCTTCAAGCCTGGGTCAGTGGGACCAAGGAATAAATCGACGCGGTCTCGCTGGATTTTAGAGATGGCCTTTTGGGACCGCTTTAGAATCGAAGCGTAGGCGAAATGGGATGCAATCAGTTGTAGAATGTTCATGGTGTGATCCTCCACATGGTTCATGGCTTCTTTGGTCTCTTCGTTGACGAGCTCGGGATGAGTATGCAGGTTGCGGAACACCTTGAGCAGATAGAGGAGTAGATCATGTCCCAAGAGTTGGTAAACGTACGAATGGCCATCCTGTATGACCTTCCGGAGGTAGAATAAACACTTGGAAACGCAATCTGCGGCCAGGTGTAATGTCACATCGGTGAATCGTGCGCGCCGAGTGACGAATCGTAGAACACGAGATATCCATCGGGCACTGTTGTTTTTCAGTAGAGCTGTGTGGACGGGTGGAGAATGGAGGGAGAACTGGAGAACCGGAGTTGCGACGGTCAAAAAAGATTGGTAGATAAGCCTTGTGTCTGACTCCTCCGGAATATGAGCGAACTCGTCCACAATGAATTGGACGATAAGGTTAGCAGTGACTGTGCTGTCCTCCTCCAGCCGGCGGATGAGGATGTCCATCCATTCTGGTGAAAGGATCATAATGTATACAGCAGCGAATATTGACCGGGAATCCTCGAGATTGTATTTCGTACAACCAGGTGGAGGGTGAAACCATAGAAAGGGAAGATAATCTCTAAGGAGTTTCGGTTCCATTATTTCAAGGGTGTTCGGTTTTGTGGTCCAGGACAGGATGTATACCACTGCGTGGTGGAAATCGATGCACTTGAATTCGGGTGCTCGGGATGGTAAGATGATGTGCTCGAAGAACAGGCATAGCCAAAATGATATAGCGGGTATAAGGGCGAATAGGGAGGATGCGATGTCTTCCAAGGACAGGGACTGGTTGTGAAGGCCGGTGACTAGTGCGAGGAGCGAAGTACAGCTCCGATTGAGTACATCTTTGGGATCGGTCGAAGGGATCAGTGGAAGACTCCCTCGTTTCATGGCCTGGATAGAGGGTGTGTCGAACCTGAGATTTTCTTCCATTACACGAAAGAAAGCTTGATGGGCTCTTTGGTTGTTGCGAGATTGAAGGGATAGGATCATCAGCGCTTCAATCGATCCATCCTTGGCTGATCTCTGAGCAAATGCATCAGTATGAAAAATCCCGTCGAGAACGCGAAACTGCACTCGCAATGAGGTTCTCCATCGAGTTATGAGAGTGTCACAGGGAGGTATACTATTATATCCCTGGGTGAACAACGAGTGCAGAAGACAGACCTTGGCGTACTGCAAGCCAAAAATCGACTGATGCGATGTGACTGGTGACTGATAACGGAAAGACGTGAAGCGAAGAAGCGACACAAACGGGGATGTCATGCTGCCTAACATGTTGGAATCAATTGAAAATCAGTGCGGGACCTTGAAAAACGAATACCGTCCGGATGTTTTCTACGGAAGCATCGTCTAACAGTGAATAGGTGACAGCGATACGTGAAAATCTTGAAATTATCGGCGTAAGAATAAAGTATTAAGTATTCTGCGGGGCATTACTCCCAGTGTCCTCGCTAGACCTTGACGTTGTCCGGTTTTGCATGCATATTGGTGTCACCAGGCATAGTGAGAAACAACGATGTGGATGATGTCTTGGGAAGGGTATGGTCATTGTTGGAGAAGGCGAACCTTGAGGGAACTGTTCAAGCGATGTGGCTGCGGCAAATGCCGACACCCGACTCGTCACCGTTGGACGTCTTGGCTGCGTACATCCACTGGGACGACCAGCCCGACACGATCTATTCATTTCCAGCAGCTCCAGACGCGCCTCCCGTTACGGATGTAAAAGTCCAATGAAATCATACAGGATTTTTAGCAAGATTTTGATGGAGTATGGTAAGTGCCGCCCGAACATTGTTCTTCAAAGCTCAACGCCTCGTACGGTCCATTATCCAGCCGACGTGTTCGCTGGGATGCAAAGAAATCAGGTTTCCCCTCACCCATCAACTCTCGCAGTCCAAAGCGGCATGTATCCCACACGGAGTCCTTTGACCGCAGTCGAGCAAGCGTAATAATACCAGCACAACTCTCTCCCGTACCATCTACGGCTAGAATCCGACACACAACGAAGAGGTTCTCGTCCCGAAAGAGGTATCCCACCGCCTCCTCATCCATACCACCGGCGATGTATCCCTGAACAACCCTAACCATACTCGACCGGAATGGGTTCCGCCCCCACGTCTCGAGGCACTAATTTTCGCGAAACGCACGGTACACTTGCTGAGTGGATGTGCGAAGACCACGAGCCAGGACATCGCATACGAGGTCGAACGGTGAGTACAGAGAATGATGGAATGGAATGGTGTGGTCAGTGGGTGAGAGGTGGTCATCAAACATGAACGCAATCAGGGACTTCAGTCTAGGGAAGGACGGTGGGATTCGGGCCTGATTCATTATGGCGGCATACATTTGCAGCACATAGAATTGGCTCCAAACTGTTAGTCGCGACCATGGCTGCCTCCAGGATGCCAACAATAGTATCAAAAATCGCCTTGCTCTCCGCCACAGAAAGCGACCCCGCGTCTACGTGGCTCTCTAGAGTTTCTAGAACGTTATCTGTAACCCAGACGCCCTCCGAGTTGTCAAGAGCGACTTGTAAGCAAAACTCAGTGCAAGCCAGAACAACTCTCAGATGTGAAGATAAGGGCTCCTCCCGAAATAGATCAAAGACAGAGAACATCTGCAAAAGATTGTCGATCATCTCTCCGAGGAAGTAGTTTTCAACTGCATTTGTGAAATGAACGGCGATCGAAGGCGAAGGTATTGACGGTTGCCGCTGGTATCTGAACACCGTAATTACATTCTTGCAGATGATGAGTGGATACCGGTGCTCTGTCGAAGCCACAGCATCGAAGGCTCCGCTGCGCTTCGCGTTCTGGACCAGGTTGAACCAGACTATTGCGGGCAACTTTACTTCGAGACTCGAAACATGCTCGAGGAACACAATTGAAGAAGGCAAACCTGGCGGTTTGTGCACGCTCACTGCGAAACTCGGATTGGCATGAATAGACGCGGCGAGCTCGATACTAGCATTGGACGTGTCGATAAACCTGCGATTTCTCCTGAGCGTGTACATGTCACACCGTAGGGGAGGGATGAATAGCTCAAATCGGAGCAACCGTTCAACTTTGACCTCCATGCCAGGAAGAGGTTTTGAGCCCCCTGCCCTCTCGAGTGAGCTGGAAAGGAGGATCATTTGCGCCTCTCTGATATCACCGGCATCGTGGAAGACCTGGTCCACCCTCGGCTTGGACGACATTGGCAGACCGCCAATAGACTGTATGACCATGTCTTGAATGTCGGGGTCTGAGGTCGCGGATAGAAGCCAATGCAGCGCATCCACTGAGAGTTCGTCCGAATGAGCATTCACAGCAACTGACTCTGCTTCCCTCAAAGTCACGGCAGGCTTCTGCGACCATTTCTTCAAAGACGCGAACGCGAAAACGGAGGAGGAGAGGTAGTAAAGAGCATAGGTGACATTGGAGAGAGGAGTGCGGTAAGGGCATTGGCAAAAGAAGATTGGTAGGAAAACCGATATTATGTAGGCCGCATAAACGAACGCCGTGATCGAACCAACGGTCCAAGAGAGGGAGACCTGGAGGGGAACGAGAAAAATTACCAATCCAAGGAAGAAGATGGCGAGGGCTGCATGCATGATAACCGGAAGAAGCCCAACAATAGCGAAAACTTGCCACTTTTGAAATCCCGCATGGCGGAATTGGCGAGTGTGACTGCGCTCGCGTGAGGTTCCGGAGGGCAAGGCAGCATAATGGTGAAGCCATTGCTTCACAAGTACGGCTATAAGTGCAGTACTAAGGCTGAGTGCAAGGCTGGTGAGCCATAACCCGTTGACCCAGACACTGCCTCTTGAGGGAATAAATGTGGTAGAAGGATTGGAAGACGACTTTGGGATCGTATCGAGCGGAGTCCCATTGGCAAGTGCGCGTTGTATGGAGACCAGCTCGAATAGTAGCATCGCCGACGCCTGGGTGTAGTCCGCTTGCAAGCTCTGGTAAGTTTGTACAATGAATGTTGTTACGACTGCGGAGAAAAGACCGGCCTTTAAGGACATTCAGAAAAGGGTATCACGGGAAGAAAACAAGGCTCACGAAAACAAGAAGCACATCCAGATTCTCCCTGCATTCTCCTACCATTCGAATATCAATCTTGCTGCTTTCGCGCATATATGTCTGCCACACCGTTGCATTCGGTGCCGTCTCTTCATAAATGGCGTCAGAAGTTTCCTCATTTTGTTTACTGTCTAGAATGGCATTTAGGTGACTTCTGATACAATCTTAAAAAACCGGCAGGCATACCATCTCTCTTTCGGAGGTCTTGCATCCTGAATACTCTTTTCATCTCTTTGAGATGGGCTTCTTGGACCGGGTCTAGGGCATTGGTATCCTTATCGCCCTCGCCTAAACACGGGTGACATTGAAAACCTGGCTCATCTGCATAGCATAAATGGTGAGTAAACAGCGTGTACCGTCAAATTTAAGAGACTAACCAGCAGCAGCAGAATCTTCAGACATTGATTCCACTACCCAGACACGAGGAATTTTCGGTATTTGGTTTGTCGTAGATTACCGAGATGTGACGGCAAAAGACCAGTAAAATAATGATAGTCATGTGCTTCCTGTGCTTCGCAAACAGAACGAGGCATCATGATGCTGATATTCATCAAAGGGCAACAGGCGCCGTCGGACTGCAAGCTGCAAGGGTGATACCAAACGGCCGTAGCGGTGGTGGTACCAAACTCAGAGAATATTCTCACGGTCTGCATCCTCTTCGGCGGACCCGGTCCGTTTTGCCGCAGCGATCGACTCTCTTCCAGGTACAATAATAAATATCTGAATTTCGAAATTTGAAGGCTCCTTGTCCTTTTTGCACCTAATACACTGCTATGACACATTTGAGCTCGCCTTTTGCTCGTCTCGTTCACTGAGTCCAGGATCAGAAGCTATACGTCTGGTCGAAAGCCTGGAACGGCGTACATAATTGCTTCGTATATATCCAATCCGAAGCTCGGGAGCCTTGCACCAAGCTGATGATCGACGAGGATTCGATGCGTTTTCCAGAAACTTTTTCGTGGCGATTGCATAAGAATTAGGAAGTCATCTGGAACAAGTATCTGCGAAAGAAACTGCAGCCCCATTGTCCGATAGCACAGATATATACGTACTACACTATATTTCCTCTACACGCAGATCGGTCATTGACTGTAACACAGGAACGCTGCGCTGTGCGTGGCGATTTCTTCCTCGAGACAGTGTGTTTAACCCTGATCCGACGAACGGTGTGCATCGCTGAATTTGATAGTCTCTCAAAGCAATGGAGGCAACGGAAACGGTGAGACGATGGCTAATATGCATGGTATTCGCATCGATTCTTTCTTGAGGGCACGTCTGATCCACATTGGCTAGGCGTATACTGGACAGAAAAAAGGATCCTTGCGCGAATGGAAGAGCCGTCTTGAGAGCGCGACACTTGGTCTTACTCCATAACTGTGAGTGGGACCTTGTACTGGACACACAAGTTCAGGCTGACCAGAAAAGTGCATATCACCATGGAGCTGAGGGCCGTTACCGAATATCGCTACCGGTCAGCAGCTTTACCCTGTGTCGGTTCGTAGCGCCAACAAAATGTGCTCAATGCGCAGATAATAACGTGTGAAGTATATGCCGTGTTCCTCAGATGCATTACTGTATGTACTTGTATGAATGAAACAGGGTACCCACGCGTTACGGATTTGTGGATGAAACGAGACCATTATCTGGCGTTACGTTTCTTCAATAGGAAACCAAATATGGTGCTGGCCGTCAGGCCGGCCGAAAAATTGGGGTGTAACGCTCCCCAGAGGTGAAACGCACCCCCCGTTACGCGTTACAATTGCGGTTTTAGGAAACGAAACAGCCCCAGCGTTACGCGTTACGTTTCATTCATACAAGTACGTACAGTACATGCACCTTGAAGCTTGAAGCTCTAAGTTAGTATGAAGCAATCTATACGCCCTTCTCGCTGGACTCATTCGATGGGAACGCAAAGTCGCTAGATTTACTCTGCATCCCCGCAACTGCAGACTCTTCATCCTGCTGCAAACTGACCTCATCATTTCCATAGTCGTCAGCCTTGATAGTATTGATTTGCACCTCGATTCTCGGAGTGGTATGTGGCTTCTGTCAATGGAATGAGATGATTGCAGCGAGCGATAAAGACGAAAAAATATACATTATTGTCTTGGGTCGACATAATACCACGGAGGCGAGCACTGAACGTGCTGCGGGCACGATCCTGAAGAGAGTGCGACTCTGCTTCCGTAGAAGCAGGCGTACGCATGCTCTTTCTCGAATTGAGCGTTGCCAACAGCGAATTGACGTAAACTAGAAATAAGGTGTGTTACTGATAGACGCATGTGGCATCGGTACGTTTGACATACATCGACCAACTATCTGTCAGTCAGTGTCAATATCTGTTGTGAATTATTCAAATGCGTACTCATGAAGTAGAATGCGAAATAAACCAATGTGTTAGGGAGAGCGAGAATCTGTGGACGTAATGCAATGAGTAGCTCGTTTTTCATAGAACATACAAGACCTAACATACGAAAAGAAGGGACGCGCAGGCACATATAGAGGTGAGCATGCCGGTATTGATGGCGAACAACATCTATGACGCATGATCGTATCATTAAAGCGAACGTAATGGAAGCAATCAGACGCACGAGACGGTTAATAACGTTGTTACTCCAGGCAAAACCCGATTTCGCATTGTTAAGGAAGAAACAGATGGCAACCGATATGAGTACATCTCCTGCTGCAGCGAGTACGTTGATAGACATCGACAGCGGTTTGAGCTTTTTGAGTTCAGTAAACGTAGGAAGATGTGCGCCACCGCCGACGTATGCTATCATGAACATGCTGTTAGCGTATCGATGTCGAAGACGTTTGTCTACGACTTACCAACTGAGGTCCCCACTTCTCCCAATATTAAGAGCACCTACGAAGAGAAGCTGAGAAACCTGACATTAGCTCTAGAATTATCATGGGCCTACGATAACAGACAGGACTGCGAGGTTTTTCCGGACTATGAGGGTAGGTCAATTCTATAAGAATTTGGCGTTGGTGAACAAAACACAAACATGTCCAGATACGGTATGCGAAGAAGCTTTGTACTAAGAATCCCGTGATAGCGTTGAAGATGACCTCGACCTAAGACGAGTGAGTTGGATATGGAAACAAAAACTTGAGAAAAGGTGCTGACGTATAGAGTCCATAGGATGTTTTCGAGTGCGTCTGTATCGCCGAAGTGACTGATAGTATAGTAGTACACTACGGGAATGAGCACCTCAAGACACTCAGAAACGACCAGACTCACAAACATGCGTGATCAGGATTTGATGAATAGTGTCACTGAGCCAAGTGAAGAAAACCTAGAACGTCGTCAACGCACGTCGTTCCCGATGCAAAGACGGCGAACCGGACGTACCACACCCTTCAGGAATATGCTGTCGCGTCGGTAGTTATCAAAATAATACCACGTCTGTACGCATGAAACTGTGCGGTCATCAATTATTCGTGTGCTCTGTATGTACGGATAACACTTACCGCCCCAGAGCCTAATCACAAGTGGAGCCCATTAAAAACTAGCGACTCCGAAGTGGAAAACGCTTACACCGCAGCCAAGACCATACCGATAAAGAGCGCCCCAAACCTATCAAACATTGAGCTTCTCCGTATCTTGGAAGAGCCGCAGCAAACACCTACGTGCTATCTATTGGAGAGGCTGGGACGGCCATAGTGGATGTGAATAGAAGAGAGCCCCAAGGGAATGAAAAGGCTTGAGAAAAATGGGAGCACAGGGCCCACGGTATATATGGTTTTTGACTTTCAGGAGGACCCAACCTCCTTTCACAAATTGAAGCTTCTTTGCGCCATGAAGTGATCGTCGATGATCGACTGTGTGTACTTGGGCCCGAGGACCTTCCGAGCCTAACTTGAAGAGCACGTTGAGAAATAGATTTAGAGACCGAGGGGGACGCGTACCAGACAAAGTTCGACGTTATTACACTCTCGTGCACTTTCTGGGCATGCTTCAAAGAATTCCTTGCCCCACCAGTCCAATATCTTTCGGCAAGAGAAGATGCCGGTACAGCGGGTCGCCTGAAGACTTACCCACGGACTCTACCCGCTGCTGCCGCTAATTTGTACGACCTCCTGAGGATAATGATAAGGGTCATTCCACATTTTGCAGTTTAAAAGCTCCACAGAAACTCAGCTGGCGGCCCCTCAGATAACGATTGACAAAAAAAGCACTTCCAATTGGCTTGAGAAAGATGGACATACAACATTGCAACCACTCGACAAATTTCGGACAGTGGAAACACACCGGCGCTCTTCAGCAGGCGGCTACTCTTCGTCGTCGTCTTCGTCATAGGATTCCTCGTCCTCCTCTCGCTGAATCACAGCGAGCTGTGCATTCTCTTTAATACCGCAGTATGCCATAGTGTCGTCGTTGTCACATTCGAACTGTTCCACACTTTCGGTGCCGTCTTCAACGAACCTAACGACATGGATCAATCTGGCCCTGCATGCGTTTTCGAAATTAGAATGAGACAAGATCTCTATCGAGAGAGGAGGAATAACTCACGTGTCGAAAGGAATCCCGAACGACTTGCAAACACCAAAAAGAACCTTCCTGACTTGATATCTTCCGCGAGCCTTCAATCTCGCCCGCTGATCCTGTGGTCCTATAACGGTGACTTCAAAGTACTTGTCAAGGTCTTCTCCACTATCCTGAGATCCTGGCTCTTCATCTGAATGGAACGTCAATGGCGTCGAATTCTGGATCACATCGGGGACATACAGCGCTCTTTCCTAGGTGAAGGACTCCTTGCTCCTAAGCCAGAAGCTTGCAGCGTGTTGTCAGTGGCGGCGCAATATTCTAGTAGATAAGAACACATACGACGTTCTTTCTTCGCCGGCGACGTGTTAAGTCCACCTGGTCCAGAAGCCTTCGGTGGCACGATCTCATCTACTTCTTGCTTGACGAACATCATGCTTTTATCTGCTTTGAACGCTTGAAACGATCGCAGGTAGGTCTCTGAATTGCAGGCAGCAGGCAGTGGCTCACGCTTTCTCGTGTTTCGTCGCTCTGTATCTGAATCTTCAACGTTCTCCCAGGAGCGGCCACTTTCGTGACTCGAGGGGGAGCCTGGCGGCTGTGTGGCATCTGTTTCTTCATTGTCCTGGCTTCCTTCATCAGTCAAGTGGTCATCGTTTGCGAATAACTCCGCCGCCTTGACAACTTTTGGAGTGCGCGCGGATGGCACGCGTTTTATTTCTGTGGGAATCCGTCGTGCAGTGAGGGCTGGGGACGCATCTTCCGTAACACATCGTCCTTTTCCTTTATCTGACCAGGACGTCAGTGTCAAATCGTACAATTTGAATCATGGATGTGAAACGCACCGTTGCTTCGAGGAACAAGAACGATCTTGATTTCGTCCAAAAATGGCGCCATGGCTTCGTAGGCATCCTCATCGACTTCGATCTCTCTTTCATTACAAATTTCCAGTGTTGAGACGCGTAGAATGGGATTGGCGTTATCTGGTATATTGAATTTAATTCGTAAGGCATTTATCATGTCCTTCAGTCTATGGTGAATACGATAACAAAATGACCGTAGAATTCGAGACTTACTTCATACGTCTCGCGACGTTTCATGAACACTGGTCTTTGTTCGAAGCAGAACAGGAACACTGGGACGTTCTCTGTCGGCTTGGACAAGGAGTTATTTGTTGAGTGCAAGTACATGGATATACGAAATGAAAGGTATAGGAGAGATGCTTAGAGTCAGACAAAATTCGTAGATGAGAAGGAAGTAAAAGATAAACGTTGAAATTCACAACGCATGCCACTGCGGCGTGGAAGAACTTCGTGACACACGTGATATCGGTAACAAAATTAAATATTACTAAATATAATCAAATAATTAAATAAGTATTTCCTTGCCTAAAATTCAGCCCATTTTCCTCGTCGTACCATAAAACCGAGAAAATTGTCGGCACCGGGTTCAAATATGTACTAGACGCAGAGGACACAGATGAAATTATACGACTCGCTACGTTTTGCGTGTGTTACAAAGTAATACTTAAACTGTTCCTACCGCGCCTCGTATACCTGAATAATTAATCCCGCTGCCTTGGTACACAACATTTAAATATCACAAAGGTATCAAAAATATCAAAAGGATAGATCCCTCTCCAGACCAACTTCCAACGCTCTCAGCTGTATCTCCCATATCTTACCACAGAGTTCCACCAACCAGGCGACACAGGACCTCGAAACCTCATCCATGGTAACGATGAAATCCAAATCCTCCTCTACCATCTTCCTCCCTTCCCGCGACATCTCAGACCACAGTCTTCTCAGCCCGTCAAGGTACGCGTTCCTCGTAACTTCTTCTCCCTTCCCGAGGCCCACCCCTTGCGCTATGGCATAGAACGAGCTGCGATCGCTGTGCACAGACGTAGGTTTGTGCGCTGTGAGCTTCTTCGAGATCTTATCAAGGAGGTACAGCACCCTTGCTGTCTGGGATGACTCGGGATTATGTAGCAGCACGATGATGGTCCCGCCCGTTTTGACGCCCTGCAGTCCCAGGACAAGCTGTGATACAAGGAGAAGGTCGCTGTCCCGGTTTCCACGCCAGCTGGAAAGCGGACTAGCACCGAGGATGGCAAGGTCGAATTGACGCTTTTCAACGTCCCGAGGAACAGCTTTGAGGTTCATACCCGCGACCGGAACCGATGATGACAGCTGGAATTTCGTTAAGTCGTGTGGAACGAATGTCTGTCGGCGTAGACGATTATCCAGGCAGTAAGCGTGTCCTCCATCTTCTGTAGGCAGAGAGATCCCGAGTCCTCTTGCGATCTTGTTCTTCTCGAGAATGTAGGCAGTGAAGCCACCAGGACAACACCTTAAAAACACGAGGCCGCTCAGAACGACAACCAATGATGATGTCAAGGATTACTCACCCAAGGTCTAGAAAACGCAACGATCCCCTCGCCGCCGATGGAATACACTGTGTCACCGCATTCATCTCTTTCATCACTGCCTTCGTCTTTCTCAGCCAGAAGTTGTTCTGAAAAGAGTCCCTCCCAGGAGATCCGGTCAACATTATCGACCGCCGTCTGTCAAAGCCCTTCGGGGAGCGTTTCTCCTGAACTGGTATCTGGGATTGCGGTGTCAGTATCATGGTCATTGCATGAAAGAACCAATGGAAGTTACGTCGGTGGTAGAATTAGCTTCTGTGAGCTCCGCGAGGACCTTACAGCCACTCTCGATGATAATATCCTTCAAGGTAGGCTTTTCGATAGGCGGGTAGATAATCAGGTTGTCTGGGTAAGGCGCTACCATGTTGGCAAAGGTGGGGATGGGGAGAAGGGCACCCTGTGAGGGTCTCCAGATGAATGCAGACGAGAACGCCACTTGAAGCTAGATTCTTACAGCATGCGCTGAAGAAACGGGGATACCCTGGCGTTTGGTTCTTCGGGTTGCCAGTGCTGTTACGTCGCCGAGAGTAAACGAAGGCGCATCAAGGAATACGGAACGTTCCACTGAGTGAACATCCGCTGCTTGAACAATTCTAGACTGATTGATTTTTTAGACAGGTAAATACAGTTGGCAGGTATTGCTCACCTGCTAGAATGATACACGCTAGAAAATCCAAACTCTCGGCCGCAGAGAGATGGATACGGACGAACCTGGCAATGCGTATTCTCGGCATTTTCGGAACACAGAAGCGCCTCGCGCGTACTGCGGCGTCTTCGAAGGGTCAGCACCTAATGTACATAATATGTCATGAAATAGAATTTCCAAAGGAGAGGAATAATGAAAACAAGTCCAAGTGGAGCTTTGGTGGGGGGAACACTGGACGCTGGAAAAAGATTGAAGAGGGATGAGAGGATGAACGTGACCGCGTCGCAAGAGACACCGCCTTCCCAACCGGTAGGCATTGTCCTTTCTCTCTATCCACCATGTTATCCAGCCGACTGCTCCCTGCAAAAAGGAGAATCACAGTACCCGGCGCTTACATTCAGTCTCAGCCGCGGCGCTAAACAGGAAAGAGGTGCTCGGATCAGGGTCGCCCACCAGGGTTTTTTTCATCTCCATCTGTAACGTCTGTGTCAGCGGGCAGCCGTGGACCGGTCATGTCTGACCAGCACCGAGTCGACGAAGTATCCAGCAGACGCTCTTCTGAAGGCATCTCCGATGTACAGGACCGCCCAGAAGGGTCGTCGCAGAACAATGGCTCGAAAATGCGTCAAAGCAACGAAGAGAAGCCAAAAGAAATGGAGACTGGCAAGAAAAACGTCAATTCAGATAGTATTGGGGTCGAACCATTGTTGAGCCCGGGAATACATGAAGAAGCCGGCGTCGAGGGTGATAGAGGTGCGAAGAAGTCCAGGCCAGATGCTGGTTTAAAGACAGGTATCACTGCTCTTGCTTCGGTTCCCTGCGATTATAATGATGCCTAATGAAGGCTATCTATAGGCAATGACCCGTTCAACTACGAGGACAAGTACCCCGAAGATAATATCTACGAAGAAACAGCCCCAAATGCGAGAGTATGGAGGACATACTTGGACGAGAGTACGAATCACGATGTCAGGATGGTCGGGGAATCGAGGGATAGTGTCGACGTGCTCCTTGTTTTTGTGAGCCTCGAACTCTTGTCCCCATTTTTATCGCTGACGACATTTCAGGCTGGTCTTTTCTCAGCGGTGGTGACAACCTTCGTATCACAGACATCCCAGAGCTTACAGGCGGACTATGCTCAAGTATCGGCATCTCTGCTCTTCGAAATGGTCCTCATTCAGCGCGCCATCGCGAACGGTTCCTCTCTCGACAGCGTCCCAGCGTCCTCACTCAATCCATATGCCAAGTTCACTCCCGCGACAACAGACGTCTGGGTGAACGGGCTATGGTTCACGAGCCTCTCCCTTAGTCTGGTCACTGCCCTGGTCGCCGTGCTCGTGAAACAGTGGCTTCACCATTACCTCGCCCTCCCATCAGGAACGCCTCAAGAGCGAAGCCATGTTCGACAGTATCGTTACGGGGGATTCCAGAGGTGGCACGTCCTCGTCATCGTTGGACTTCTTCCCGTCCTCATGCATCTCGCGCTCGGGATCTTTTTCGTTGGATTGACCGTATTCCTCGTACCGCTTCGACCCGGCCTTTCCTGGGTTATCGGTGCAGGCACTGTGGCGGCATACACGACGTATCTGATAACCATCTTCCTATCTATTCTATACCCGCAATGCCCCTACCGTACGCTGCTGTCCGATCTCGTATACTTTCCCTATCGCTACATTACGCAGGACTTATTCCCTAAACATGTCCGTCCACTCTTCGTGAAAGAAGGACAACTGCATAACTTCACTCTCGACGAACCCGGAGCGAAGATCAGCTCATTGGATGATATGGAAAGAGGAGTGGTGCAAGAAGAGTCAGAAACTCTATCAGTGGAAGCGTTACATTGGCTGTTCTCATCCTCGTCCAATCCTACGGTACATGGGATTGTGATCCAGTCCATCGGCGGCTTACCGCTGTCAGCAAGGGCTGCAGTGAAGAAAGTCTTTGGAGAAGCCACACACATTCGTGAAGCTCACAACACTCTGCTTTACGGTTCCATGCAGTACCTAGGGGGTCGCTCCTTGAAGCCATCGCTGGGAATGGAATCCAAAGTCGAGCGTCTACTTCGCTTCGAGTTGTTCATCCCACACCTGTATGATGACATGGATAAAGAATCACAATCACGGTTTTACGTTGATGCTGCCGACGACGACCAGGGGCTCACGGTCGCTGTCCACTCGAATGATACTCTTCAGAGGAGTAAATGCAAACCACCCGATTTACCGACTTCCGCCGCATTTTTCCGGCAGATAATATTCTCATATTCATTGATGCTACCTCCAGTCATTTGGCTTGAGCTCATGCTTATGGCTAAAGATGACGGCGCTTTCGCCCCGATCGACATCGACTCACTAGATGATTTTCCTATGCGTCTGTGTAGTTACATCGGTCCTTTGAACATACAGATACTAAAAGGGACATCACCATGTGTTTACTTTGAAATCGCAGCCCGGGAATACTTCGTCGAAGAATTCGCAGCCAACATGTTAAACATGATTTCGGCGTTTGATAAATTGGCCGACAAAACATCGTTTCCGCCTACCTTTACGTTGGCGCTGGCTTCCGTTCGATATCTACTTCATCGGATCTCTCTGTCTTCTTTTGATATCGACACTCAACATACCCTCATAACAACATTGCGCCGCCTTGAGGGCTATGTCGCGTTTGACAATCCCCCTGATGAACAGATCGCCGCTCTTTCCGATCTCGTCGAACACATCGTCATTCATAGCCCTGTTTTCAAGCTTGGGCCTGAATGGACAGGTCCTCAAATGTCTCTGGTGGAAATGTATTCGGCGATGGTCGGTACTTCGTCATTATATCTACCTGGATACTGCCCAAAGCACAATTTTTGGCCCGCTCTACGACCACTGGTTGAATTCCTGATTCACCAGTACGACGCCCCGTACGATGCTAATTGGTATTTGCATGCACCCTTCGACACTATGTGCGATATTTTAGGACTTGGCCTCAGGCATGGTGTGGAAACTGTCTACGACGTTTTCCTCGAGACGCGATGTCTGGATGTGTTCGGGGGCCATTCCCTCCGTCCATCGCTAGTCGGTGTTATTGACGGATATGTTGCTGGGCTTGCAGCACCGCACGCATCGATCGATTTCCAGCGGCATTTGGACTATCTTCACGAGCCCGAGAATCTCCTTTTGGCGTGTTGCATTTTAACCACCAACGGGTGGAACGCGTTCGGTGAAACGCTCAGTATCATAGAAATACCACAAGTTCGACTATCGGGAGACATCTGCAGCGACATACGAGCACTGGCAAGTCTTCGACCATCAGATCCTTCTTGGGATCAATGCCGCCGGAAATTACGAGATCTACTGCAAGATGATGGAGGGGAGTTTTTCGTCAAGCAGCGGAAATGGACAATGCATGGGTTCGAAGTCCTTAAGCCCGAGGCCATCGACGAAGCGAAGAGTAATATCCGTTTGGCCCTGGACGAGCTTGATGAGTTCTTTTCTGATTCAAAGAATCCGAACGTTCGTTACTCGGTGAGTAGTCTTGTTATCCTTTCTACTGAGAATCTAATATGACCGGTGATCTAGATGCATCCGCGCGAATCGATGGCGTGGCGCTTCTTGGATCGTATATATCAATATCTTCGGTACCCTCGACGTCGAGAAAAGGACGAAGTGCAAGTCTGAACCTTTCGTCTGGCAGGAGATCATCTGTAGCACTGCGCTAAGGGGCTGGATCGAGCCATCCATGAGTATACCTCCATAATTTTATGCCTTAACGAGGTCCCAGCTGGTGCTGCGGTTTATTGTTCAGGTTGAGATGAAATATATCACACGCATAGTTCTTCGACGTCCAATCGCTGCACACTACATTTCCCGACTGCTTTTGAATAGAGTTCAGAAAAAAAGGATGTCTTCTTCGCTTGGCCGGCCTTCAAGTGCAAGGATCGGTTCCATCAGGCCCGGACGACTGGTCCTTGCAATTCCTCCATGATGAAAGTGCCCATCCCGCGGTGCTAGCACACGGAACAGCGAAAACAATCTTCGTCGATGCATTCTCGCTCAATTTAGGTTTTGAATTCCAATGCCGCTGAAATTTGCCGCTCGATGGGTCCATTGATGTTCATGCACACATCTTAAATGTGCTTGCGACGGCCCTTTTGTACCATTCGTATTCTTTGATAGCGACAGACTAATCTTTTACACTGTGTTACAGGCGCCTCAGTCAGTGCTCAAATCTGGGGAAATCGAACAGCTGGTGAGGCGGTGGTCATGCGTCCCAGTTCCAGTAGACGCTCGTGGCTTAGCCTGGCAAGTTGCCTTTATCATATCCTCGCTGGCTGGCTCTCCTCTCGCGCTCCAGATTAGAACTGCCTATCTCCTGCCTCGAAGATTATATTAGTCCGGATATGATCTAACGCTTTTGCTTCCAGATTCTCCGCCGAATTGATATATCTTTGTTCTTTCCGAGGAACATCCAAAAGAATGCGACCACGATATTATCACACGTACGAATGGATGTTGCATATGACTGACGGCCCGGGCCCGTCTTATCCACTATAAAGTCAGTGGAGATGGACCTAGCAGGCAGTAAAAGATGCGATCCTTCTTTTTCCTCTTCTGTCTTATCTCCATAGCAGTAGCAGCCGACTGGTATACAGTCGAATGGGATGCTACGTATGCCATCTACCATCTCCTTCCAGCCATATTCTAACGTCCATTTTCCTCAGCACATTCACGGCCATGTCCGGTGATATGCTCGTCCCCGACCTGCCGACGCCCGGAGGTACACCTTACGTCTGGCCAGGGTTGCAGTCCAACAACGGCGTGCTCCAAGCCGTGCTCGACGGGCGAAGTGGGACATGGTGGATTGGTGATGGGTTCTATGGCACCCCCTCACTCTCCTGGGGTAACGGATTCAACGTGTACCCAGGGGATACAGTACACTTTGAGTTTAGCGTCGTGAGTTGCACGCTTCTCAGACTGTAGATATGTGAACATTGCTTGTATAGAGTGGGACCGAATGGACGTGTACCCTCTCATCTGGCTCCAGCTCCGCGTCGACGGTACTTAATGTCACAGGGAACACTATGAATCGGTATGCATTTGCCATTTGTTTTTTTTCTTCCTTCTCATCGCCTTTTCCTTCGTTCAGTGCTATATTTGCTGTCGAGGTATGCGGATAGCTTTCTCCAGTTTTCTTCCTATTCATGTGGCTCTCAGCTGTACGATGTTGCTTTCGATTTCGGGCCCATCATCTATAGCAATATCAATATCACTGCGACAACAGCCGCATCGGGGTGGTGCGGGTCATGGCCGCATCTTGGAAGCTATGTAAGACGGTTGTTACTACTCGGTGGTCGTCATGTTTATGTTCCTGACGCAGCCCTTCACGGTCACAGGTACCACAGCATCTGGAAATACATGCAGTATTGCGAGTATCAAGCAAGACAGTGCTACGTGAATCAAACTTCTATACGTACAATTTGACTACCTTCTCTGCAAATCAGGTACACGATAGCAGTCGAAGCAAGCCGTAAGTTGAATCTATGTAGTACAGACAGTAAATCATATTCTAGGCATGCGGTCTGCAGTTCGTTTGCCGACCCCTACTTCCTGATAGCATACAAAAACCCGTCATACCCTTTGCCATTCGCAGTGCCAATTGTAGTCGCCTCTACCTCCTCGTCTTCTTTCAACGAGATAATGAACCTCTTCACACCGGCGGAAAACCCGCTAGTATCATTGGGATCCGCAACACGTCCATTTTGAACAACATTGTCCACGTACTGTTAATGTGCTTGAGCCAAGAAAATAGAAGACGAAAAAATCCAGCATACGATAACTCCTCCTTTACGCACAAGCCGCTTAGCTTCGACGAAGTATTCCAGCATACTGGTCTTGTCGGCATCGATGAAGGCAAAGTCGAATTTCAGTTCCGAGTCCATCTTTCGAAGTGAGTCAAGGGCGGGGCCGATAATGACATCGACTTTAGAAGCCACTCCTGCCCTGGTGATATTCTCTGTTGCAATCTGGGAATCATGACGCGTAAGCTAGGTCCATGACTTGCGAGAACCAGTCTCCTAACTTTGGCATGGTGCTCTTCCAGCTCTAAAGTGACGAGCTTCCCGTCATCCGGGAGTGCCCTCGCAAGCTGGATGGTAGAGTACCTAGCAATGACTCAGATGATGCCGTGAAGGACCAAAATATAGACCACCGACCCTCCAAGCGTACCCACTTCCAAGATCCTTTTCGCGCCAATGGACTTTGCCAGCAGGTACAATAACTTCCCTTGAGCAGGGCTGACAGAAATGGCTGGCAAACCGTTTGCCTCGCTGTTCTGGATCGCAGCGTCGAGGATTTCATCTTTCTGCAACACATGGGAGTTATGAAAGTTGTCAGATCGTTCCCAGTCGACGATAGTGGTGGGAGGTCGGTCTCTGTGCCGAGGTGGTTTCGCCATTGACTGATGATCCATTGAAGACTGATGTTTGTACGAGTGAAATGTGTACTGGTTGAGTTGTTCCGTGAGGGAGTCCCCTTTATATAAACCCGTCAAATACCTACCATGTGTTGATTTAACCAGAATTCGACTCTTAGTCAACCTCCTTACGAGTTCCGCAGCTAGTGCGTCACGGCTTGAAAACATACGATGAGAGTGGCGAAGCAGTGAACGAATCCTCGACGGTGTGCGTTGTTCGTCAAACCGAAGGTCGGCAAAGCACCTGGACAGAGATTTGTGTTAACTGAAGCTGCGTCCAATATACATGCGCAGTTTCGAAGTTGAGAAGCCGCTGGAACCCAAGACGAAAGTAATATGGACTGTGAGAGTACCAACATTTGCAACCGCAGCAAAATGAAGCTAGAAAGCAGCAGGATACCCACTCCCTTACTCAGAGTCGAAAGAAATGGTCTGCACGCGCCGGTAAAACTCCGCTTGTTACTTGGCCTGAGAACTGGAAGACAGGCCAGCACAACTTCTCGAGGGACCTAGAGGGACCTAGTCAAAATCAGTTACCATTTATCTGATAACCCTTGATCAAGGATAACCGTGAAGATGATCGGTAGGCAATGCGCAGCAGTCCACAGCACGCCCTTTTTGCCGAACTACGCTAGTGGCAACACTAAGTATATCTGGGGGGTGTCTTGACAGATTAGTCCAGAGTCTCTTGGCATAAGATGATAGCATACTTTGGGGGTGCAGCACCGAATCAGTCTTCAATCATCAACTTGGGTACGCAAGGTGAGGTAATTGGGGATGGCAGTGAGGGATATCGAAGTGTGTAAGCCAGTAAGCATCGACAGTGAGATGGTTCATAGCAGTGAGCTGGAGCGAGCAACGAGCGGAACATAGTAGAAGAACTTAGACAGGCTGACAGCCTCTAGAGCTTCTGTGCTGAGCCATCTGTTTGGTACCCAGACAGAAAACAGATCATGTAAGGCCATCCAAGGCCAAGTGCATAGCGGCCGTTTGAGCATCGTTCAGGTATCCTCAGTTGTTACTACATTGCTAGAGTCCAGACGGTAAGTCAAAAACAAAACAAGCGCGCACTGCACAGCCACTGTAGTTGGCGCGTTGCTGTGCATGTGGTCGCCGTCACTTGCATTCCTACCGTCATCCGCACTTCGGTTCTCAAGCTCACTACCTAGAGCAACGTCAGGCATCGCATAGCTGCTGCTACATCAATGCGATCCCAGAGTTTTGACCCGGACGAACTATAGGTTCAGTTACGCAATGAAGGGAGCCCCACAGTTCATCTCAATGAGCATCTATATAATATAATTACTCCTACGGTCCGTCTCGCTGTACTGTTCCGGTCTAGGTTTCCGGTATGACCACAACAATCATGCTATATCGATGTTTCCGTGGTTATTGTTCATTATCAGATTGCCGATGTACCAGCGATGAAGGATTTGACGAAGCGCTGACCTGTGTCACTCTTCCAAGAGGGCCTATATTCATCGGACGTGCCGTTGAGGGATTACGCGTAGGAGAATCAATGTGCTCTTCGTCATTATTATTCCAACGTGACTACTCAGTCCCTGTGTGGATCTCTTATGGCCTTGGAACAGTTTGCTATCGTTTCGAAGTGGCGGTTTTGGGGATCTTAAATCTTTGACCTTGACCATCTTGCTCATGCTCATGTTATCGGCAGCCCTTTACAGTCACGGGTGCCACAGCGTCTGGAAATATATGCAGCATCGCAAGTATCGAACAAGACAATACTGTCAATTCAATTGATCTACGTGACCCAAGCACACAATTGCCACGAAATTTTATGTATTCCGAAAGTTACATCACCTTCAGGTATGCGGTCTGTTATTCGGCGGAACGAATTTCAGCTATACTAAGCGCTACTTCCTGATAGCGTATAAAAATCCATCATATCCTTTCTCACCAGCAGTACCGATAGTAGTCGCCTCTACCTCGTCGTCGTCTTTCAAGGCAGAAATGAGCTTCCTTACGCCAGTGGCAAAGTCGCTAGTATCAGCTGGGTTCCCGACACGTCCATTGAGAACAACGTTGTCCACAATCTGGATAGAGGGTCAAGCCCAAGGAAAAGGAGAGAAATAGATGAACATACGATGACCCCACCCTTCCGTACGAGTCGCTTAGACTCGATGAGATAGTTCGAGAGATTGGCCTTGTCGGCGTCGATAAAGACGAGGTCGAATTTCGGCTCCGATGCCATTTTTTGGAGCGAGGCAAGGGCGGGGCCGACGATGACGTTGACTTTGGAGGCCACTCCTGCCCTGGTGATATTCTCCGTGGCGATCTGGGAAGCATAACCCGTAAGTTAAGCCCACGGCTTGCGAGAACCAGTCTGCTTACCTTGGCATGATGCTCTTCCAGCTCTAAAGTAACGAGCTTCCCATCATCCGGGAGCGCCCTCGCAAGGTGGATGGCGGAGTACCTATTGAGTACGTATTAAGACGACTCCAATAAGGACCAAAATCTAGAGCACTGACCCTCCAAGCGTGCCCACTTCTAGGATCCGCTTTGCGCCGATGGACTTTGCCAACAAGTACAAGAATTTTCCTTGGGCAGGACTGACAGCAATGCTGGGCAAGCCTTTTGCCTCGCTGTTCTGGAGCGTAAAGTCGAGACTTTGGTCTTTCTGTAACAGGTGGGAATTATGGTAGTTATCGGATCGGTCCCAGTCGACGAGGGTGGTGGGAGGCAGGGCCTTGTTGTGTACTACGGCCATTGGAGATCGAGGATGGAAGTGTGGTTAGTGATATAAGTTGCTACTTGATTGGCCTTATATACTGTCCTTCATATCTCGACTTGTACGAACGATTAACCGTTTAGTCAAGCTCTTTACGAGTTCGGCAACTGCGTGTCAGGCCGGCTTGAAGACATCGCTAAGAATGAAGCAATGAATCAATTGTCGAAGTTGTAGTGTATCAATTGAGCGTCGTGTTGTTTCGGCAAATTCGACTGCGGGGAAAGCATCAGTGGGACAGAGATCCGTCTATAGCGCAGCTGCGTTGCATGATCTACGAAGCTGTGAGGCCACCCGAGCTCAAGGCGAGACTGTACAGTAAGAATCCCCAATGTTGAGCTACCCTCCAGCCCGTCACTCCACGATAATCGCCAAGTTTATCAGATAACCTTTTAGCCGTCTGTAATACCCTCGAGCTGCAGCTGACCATCAGTGTGTCAAACTATTCATGTCTTGACACTTGGTCCCGGCCTCTCGTCATGGAATGACGACAGTATATAGGCATCATATTTTTACCAGCTTACGTGGAGATTTACGAGCCAGTCGATCGAGCTTCTCTTGGTCAGACGAAGAAGTAATGCCCCGAGTCTAGCGGTGCCAGGTGATCTAAGTATATCAACCAGTAGGCGTTGAAACCAAGACTCTGGGCTGAAAGGAACCTGAGCGAAGAACATAGGTAGAGCAAAGTACGCCCGATTGCTATGGCAAATGCATGAAAAAGGATGGAACCATAATAAGCAAAGACACAATACCTCTGATCCTGGACCAGCCATGTACCCGAATTCATCCCCCCACCCAAGCTTGCGAATAGGACTTCGCATCGTCGCCGTCACCGTATAATGCTGTCGTCGTGGGGATAGCGGTGGTGGCTGCTTCATTGTACATTCATCGTGTTACAACAGGGAAAATGTATCCTACCCCAAGGCATCCAGCATCTTCGTATCATGTTCTTTCAGTATGAGATCATACTCCAACGCACCAGAGATCTCGCATATGCAGGAGGCCAAATGCAAAGGATACCTGACCTCTCCAACCTTCCCGGCCCAGTCGAAATCGATAAACCTAACCCTGTTCTCTTCGCCAGTAACCATGATATTTTGCCTGCGAAGATCTCCGTAAACAAGGTCTTTGCTGTGAAGCGCGTTGAGACCCGTCTCGATAGCCTTCTTGATGCCTATCGGTAGGAGTCCATTGGGGTAGGCTTCCACGAGTGTTTGACCTTGGATGTACTCCATAACAATCATCTGCAAGTTGCCATACGAGACACCGCACCCATTGATTGGTCCAGCGTAGAGTAGCACCGGCGCCAACTGAAGCTCCGCCAAAAGTCTGTGTGCTGCTTCGCCGTAACGCTGGACGAACTTGACTACGACCCTCTTCTGCCCTGAGTCCGCGTCCAAGGTGGCTAGAAATGTCACGCATGTTTCGTCCAATTCCAGTGGCGAAGTGTAGGTGAAGCTGACGTTCTTGTCGTTGAATCGATAAGAGGTGATTGAAGGGAAAAAGCGAGGATGGGGCTTGTCCGTCTCGAGAGGCTGTGGTTTCAGGTTTTTGTAGTAATTTTGAAGCTCTTTGATCGAATCTTGGAGGGAGTAGAGGATACGGGCAATGCGAAGAATGTGGTCGTCGTCATTAGCGCGACTGTTTCCGAGCCACAAGTAGTCTGTAAGACGTTGGACGATGACCTGGCTGGTGAACACAGCTCCTGCGATTATCAGCCACGGCCCTGCCAATCCGACAATAAAAGAGGGACAGCAGCAGCCTTCACGAATTTGCCGATGCTATGAGAGAGAGAGTACAGCCAGTGAGGGCGGAAATACATGGTGACGTGAGAAGCCTACAGTCGCATCAACCCAGAATTTTATGTAGAAGAAGGAACCTTGGACGGAGGGCTCTGATCCTCCCGCTCCAAGCTCACTCGTCTCTTCTACGATGACGACCGCAGCCGTTTCATCGACAGTCGTGTTTTTACACAAAGCGATGTCCGCCGATGGATAAGACAAGTCAGCGGCATGGAGGAATGATTGTTTAAGAATTTTGGATAGCAACGTCTGGCTCTCCTGGGTACGTGGCTGTTCGGAGACATGGATGGCAGAGCTGGAGCGCATGAGGCTCGCGGTGTCACGAACGATGTCTCCAGGGATGGCCATCTCTGTGTCCGCAAGTTTAGCTCGAAATTGAGCAAAGACGGGATGAAAGAGTTCGATAGGCGGCGCAATCGTTTGTTGGTTTTCGGCCGCATTGTAGCGCCCATCGAGAATGGCGAGGCTTTTACCCTGATGTGCGTTATAAGCCTCAGATTGGGCACTGGCAGAGGGACTTTTGTCCTTATTGGTGCCGGCGACGACACTTTCGTACTCTGAATATGAGAAATCAAGATTTAGAACGTGCTTATAGAAGAAAGATTAACACACTTTTGGCGAGCGCTCCTACAAAGTCTTCGAGCTCAGCCTCTTCTTCTGGCAATATGCGGCTGGCTCGCGCAGCCGGCGGCGGAATCTCGATGACTATGTGAGTCTTTTTGACTTGCACACCCGATTGACTGATATTAGTAATAGATTCAACGGTTTGGTCGACCTCTGCAGGTTTGGCGATGTCACTGAGCTTGCGGTCTACCAGTCGCGCCCTCAAATCTTCTGGCGCTGAAGGCCCTAAAGGAAGGAACTCATTTGGCTGTAAAGGGAGGTTAAGCAGGGTACAGCGACAAGAAAGAGCCGCACCAGCCAGATAACGGCGCGCAGGGCTGGTACAGGGTACTCGCTTGCGATCTGCTTGATGAGGTCTAGCATGTCCTTGTCGTCGTCAATTTTGACTTTGAAAGTGGCATTGAGGACATGGCCATTTTCTATGGCGATTCCATAGACTGTCCGCTCTATCGGCATCGCGCGTTGGTGGTGGCTGCAGGAGGCGCGTGCTCACGTGGAGTTGTTTGGCCCCAGTGACCACGAGCTGACCGGGAACACAGGTCAACTCATCTTGAATCTTGATCATCACCACGACAGCCGACAGTCACCGGCAGCCCTCGCTCGGAACTGGCCATCAGCTTGTCGCGTTTCTGTGCACGTGGTCGCCGCCGCCAACGTCACTTGTATTCCTACCGTCACCGTCACCCACTTCTCCACCTGGAGCAACAGCCCCTTCCCGATATCGCATGACCGCTGTTAGTAGCTTCCCATTATGCTTGCAGAAGACTGACCTATGCATTGGACAGACGAGTAACCAAGACTATATCAATATCCCAGAGTCCGATTCAGAAAACGCGGCTCTTAATCCTAACTCGGAACCCTGGGCACGACTACGAGATGGAGGCAGCTTGACAGGTTCATCCAGACGGACATGCGTATAACTATTCCTACTGGTCCGAAGGGTCTCGCTGGACTGTTCAGCAACCAGTACACACTTTGGTGTGTGATATTCGCGAGTATTGGAGGTCTGAGTTTCGGGTATGACCAGGGCGTGGTATGTGTGGATGTCTTTATTGTTTGTTTCCGTGCTTATTGATGGAATGTTAGATTGCCAATGTATTGGTGATGAAGGACTTTACGGAGCGCTGGCCTATATCGCCCTTCCAGGAGGGTCTTATGAGTTGAGCTTCAAGTTATGTCATCGGAGTGATTCTTACACTCTTTTGAAGCCGCTACTCTGGAGCTTGGTGCATTGGACTGGATTCTGTATTATCAGGATTCTTTGCCGACCGGTACTCTCGGAGACTTTCGATATTCAGCTGCATGCGGTGTGTTTATGTTGCCTCAGGTGGTTGCCTTCTGACTAATGCCGTACAGTTGTATTTTGTATAGGTTCTGCTTTTCAATGTGGTGCTTGGAAACTGTATCATATATTCATCGGACGTGCCGTTGGAGGACTAGGCGTAGGAGCATTAAGGTCGGTTTCACCTTTCGTCTACTCAATGATTGCTAACACACTGTGACTGCAGTATGCTCTCACCATTATACATGGCTGAAATCAGTCCCCCCGAATTACGTGGATCTCTTATGGCCCTGGAACAGTTCGCCATCGTTTTGGGAGTCGTATGTGGTTTCTGGATCGGGTTTTTCACGCGTTCAAGCACGCCTTTATTTCACTTCCACCATATGCTTACTGACGTATACGGTGTATCGCAGTACCCAGCTCAGCATCTTGGAGGATACCATTAGGCGTTCAGATCGTTCCTGGGATCATTTTATGCGTCGGATGCCTATTTCTTCCTGCATCACCTCGCTTGTTGGTTCTTCAGGGCAGGTACGAAGAAGCTTTAGCCAGTTTGGCGAAGCTGAGACGGCGAACACCCATAGAAGCCAAGAGAGATCCTTTGATTCAGGTAACAGGCACCGCTCTTCCTTTGGTCAGCTAATCAACTTGTTGTTCTAGATCGAGCTTTTAGAGATGCGCGTTGAAGCCACCCTTCTTCAACGAACATCTCCCAATGGTGAAGATTTGAAGCCTCATGGAATTCTCGACGAGCTTCGATCCTGGGGAGCGCTCTTCACAAAGAAGTACCGAGCACGTACGGCCGTCGGTGTGCTCATGATGGTGTTTCAGCGTAGGTTCGAATATCTGGTCTGTGAGATAGCTGAAGTGAACGTCATCCTAGAATGGAGCGGCATCAACGCGTTACTGTACTATGGCCCGATTCTTGTCAAGAGTATTGGACTATCGGGAGAAAAAGTCACACTCTTGGTTTCCGGAGGCATTGGCATCGTTCAGTTTTTCGCGGTCATACCAGCCATCTCACAGATTGATCGAATCGGTGCGTATCTACAATGCGCTCATTCTCCCTGGTTGCTGATGCAGTTTAGGGAGGAAACCTTTGTTGAGAGGTGCGTTGCGTGGGAGGTGCTATTAACTAGGAGCTCAATTCTAGTTAGGCGGAGGCGCGGTAATGACATGTTCGCATTTTGTTATTGCCATTTTGGTCAGTTTGGTTCTCTCAGTTTATCCATGGCGATGAACTCTTCCTTAGATCCTTCTGTTTGGTGCGGATTGGCCCTCGCATTCCATTGCAGCTTGGTTTGCGGTAGCGTATGTCCCCCGCAGCTGTATGTCTTTGCTCCCACCTTATCGCTACCCAGGTGTATTTATACGTTTACCGCGTCCTACGGTGTCTCCTTCGGTCCTATCGGATGGGTGCTTCCAAGCGAAGTCTTCCCTCTGTCCATACGGAGTAAGGGTGTCGCTCTGTCCACGGCCTCTAATTGGACCAACAACTGTGAGTCACCCACCCAACACTCCGCGCTCAATTCGCTGACAACTGTAGTCCTTATCGGGTTGGTGACGCCGATGCTCATCGAGTACTCTGCTGCGTAAATGCCGACTTTTGTTTGGCTGACGCATATATGCTGACGTTTTTGGTCATACTAGCGGGACGTTTATGATTTTTTCGACTGCGTGCTTTCTTGCATATTTGTGGGCGACGTATAGTGTCCCTGAGACGGCGAATATCTCGTTGGAGGAGATTGATGCTGTCTTTGGCACGTCATTAGGGAAGGACGATGAATTGGTTCGAGAACAGGTCGGTTTTACCTTTTGTGTGGGATACTTGATGCTTATGATAGTTTAAGATTGAGGAGGAGGTAGGTTTACGCGAAATCATTAGAGACTTTGCGGATACGTGAGGCTTCTATCTTATGTTCTGGATATATTGTAGCGTAGTAGTTGTATAATCCGGCTGTTGATGTAAATAATTTGTTCGTACAGTTTAGATGCCCTTTGGAAATTCCCTTGCCGCCGTTTGTGTTGTTCGGGGTTGAATTCTGAAGTAAAATACAAGTTGTAGTCCGGGACAACGTGGACTACGATAGCTCGTTCAGCCACAATCCCTTCGATAGCCTATAATGGGAGAGTTCACGATCACGCTTGGAGTCTTGCCATCTACTAGTACCTGTCATTATCGTTGCTAACCGCCGAACCACGGGAGAAGGAGCCATCATCAAGAACCGAGTCTTCTGCATCACCGATTGTGATGGGAAAGTGTCAATATTACAATTTCTTCAACGTACAAACATACATAGCTGCATTCGCGTTTGATGATTAAGTTACATTCGTGGTAGAGTTTCCTTCTAAAGGTTGTGCTCATAGTCGTCGTCTTATGATATGGGGAAAGGTAAGCGCATTCCTTGCGATGGGCTGTTGTACATGGCGGGAGGAAGCTGTGGTATCGGGACCGGGGGAAGGGCCATGTGTACGACGACCGGGCCCGACGGTGACGTCGAGGGCGGCTGGACGTTCTGCACATACGGTACAGGACCCGACGCCGATACGGAGTGACCTTGACTACGTCGCGAATCAATGTTACCCCGCGTTATGCTGTTGTATCTACGGCAGATATTGATTAGCGTCTATATTAAAAAAAGGTTAGAGCCATACCTATTCTTGGCCGAGAGGCCTGTTCTTCCTGGAAAATATGTTTTGACGATTTTTGTCCATACTTTTCCGTGTTCACTGACGGCCTTTAGGAGGAGTGCGTCCTGAAAGTATGGAGAATGGTAACCGACGTCAAGATGTCACTTTTTAATTGACTTACCCCTTCGGGTGTCCAGGTAGTCCTGTCGATCGCTGGATTCAAGGTATCCGTCCAGCGCTTGGCGCACTCTGAATAAGCGAGCTTTCAGTCAGGGCTCTCGACGCCACATAATAAAAAATTCGACAAACGGTCGCTATTCCTGCTCTGCACCATTGCAGCTACCATTGACCACCTAACGGACGCGACGAGGGAGGGGGGAGAAAAATTCAATGTCATGAAGACGAAACATAAGTCTATTTACCTCGTGCCGCACTGCTCGATCGCTTTGACGAGTCTCGCGTCCTCGTCCGGAGACCATCCGCCTTTGACGACGTCCGAGGCCATTTTGGCGAACCAGCGTTTGCGGCAGTCTTTGTTTGTTCGGTCCGGGACATGTTTGGCGATCGCGTACCACTTGGACGGGCTCGCGCTGTTGGGGTCCTCTGGGTGATACAATTTGTTTAGGGCCGGAGTGCCGCAGAGGCAGCAGCGCACCTTTCTTAACGGCCTCGCGTAGGAGGCGGTCCTCCTCGTCTGTCCAGGACCGCCTCTCTCGAGTAGCGGAACCCTTTAGCATGATTGAGGGCTGGTATTTATAAGATGAATCTTGAAAAACGGGTGATGATGGGAGTACCTTCAGGGTCCTCTTGTATTCCTGCTGGGTTGTTGGCGCTTGGACCAAACAAATCCGGTTACTTGTTGTTTTCCGGTCCCGAGCGGGCCTTGAAACCCTTACTTTCACTTTTCTGTTTGTTTTCTGTTGTCGTACTTACTGTGGTCCGTATGGCCATCATGGTTTTTTGGTTATGTTCTGACGTGATTCTTTGATTAGACGCTTCATTTTCCCAGGAAGATCCGAACCTTGATGATCTTCCCACACATCTTTGCGAGGCTCTAGCTATTGGATTCGTCGTACAGTGCATAATTGACAGGTACGTCCTTCTAATGTGGCGTCACCAAGCGTATTGCACCGGATTCATGCTGTGGAAGTCACCCAATTAACCTGAGAAGTTGCCTTGGCGTTGTCAATCTGGAAACGAAGGCGTCACACGTATTGATGATTCCGATGATTTTGAACTTCGAATTACACGTTTGAGCCGATGCATCGGGGTATCACAAACTTAAATATTTAAAGGATACTGGCCCCATCTAAACCGGTCAAAGCTTGCATTAGACGACGGAGCCGACACTAAGTACTGTATGTACCGTCGCTTAACTACGTGCACTGAGAGAATCAGGGCGAAAGCCAGGCACAATGGATTGGGGTTCGGATTAGATAACGACACAATGCTGCGGTAGTAATGCGAAAGATGTTCGAAGGTATGTACCATACGGCGCCAAATGACCTCGCCAATGCCCTCACCTGGAGGGCCTCAGGCGAAAAAGAAGGGGCGCGGGGTATCTGTAAAGAAAATCTATGGATAGGAGATGGGGGGAGATGATGATGCGTGTTGGTACAGTTGAGGTCGAAAAGCGAGAGTGATATGAAAAGAGCGGACGAAGAGAATCTATAGGCTGAATCGACTGCCGTTGTGATGTTTTTCCAAGACAGCGCTTCCCCGTTGCCACATGTCAATGAAAAAGTCTGAAACTTTCTTTTGTTCGAAGGTGGTTGGGTAATTAATGGCGAGCTCCGCATCACTCGGTGGACCCTTGTGGCGATTGAATGGTTTTCGAAATACGTAGTGCTGGGCGGTAGCAAGCATTGGTCTGTGGAGACTGTCAGACATAGATGGTATGAGATGACGGAGAAACAGACATACGTTGCTACTAGAGACACTATCACAATTATTCGCGTCGATAATTTGGGGTGGTATCCGTTAGTCATAATGTCCTGTCAATAACTGTTAACTGGGACAGAAATATGAAAGCGGCGTACGTACTGCCAGATGAGCGGTGTTACGATCAAACAAGTAGCGTAGTCCACGACTCATGCCGTCTTGCTTGTTAATTATAAGGTCGATGCCCAAGGCCATTAAGAACAGCCCGACAGATGCACATCCAAAAAGCTACGAATCACGGCGTGTCAAGTCCAATAAAAGTCTGGTTAATTGCGGATAACGTACCAAAGGAGGCCTCTGCTTCCATATCATGGATAGCCCGGCAAGTATGGGAAACGATAACGATCGCCCAGTTGGTGTGGAGCGAGCTCCCGCCTAACAACCCTTCCTTCAACAGCACGATTCTGATCCCAAACGCCAGACCACCGTTGAGTACGATAAGGATGATACCTCCTAGGCGTGCAAACTCGAATGCACCGAAACAAAAGCCCAGGAAAATAAAACCAAGAGTGATTGACGTGAGTACGATGTCGGATACGCCGTCATTGTTGATGCTGTTGATGATAGCGGCCCAGGCTTGGGCTAACGTCAGTCACAGGCCTATACGATGTACTACACCACTTACATAACACCCCTGCTGAGAGGCCAATACCAGCGCCGGTCGTGAGTCTCCATCCCCTGATCCCAGCAAACGATAAGGGCACGCCAATGAGGAGGCAACATCCTATCCAGAGCATCGCTGGGGGCGAGAACCTGGCACCTGCCCCATCAGTCGCCTCTCCCTGAGCGATGATGTCCTGAGTAGACGAATCGACCACTTGAACGATCCCAGATGAATTCGAGACGATGGCTTTCCGAGGGAGTAGTCCTGGGGCCGGTGCGACATGAGCGTGAACATAAGAGAACTGGCATAGCAAGAGCCACAGGAGGAGAAGCAGGTTTTGTCCGCGGACCGCCGCCGCCATGAATTAACGAGTGTGGGGTGAGACAGTCAGCTTAGAGCTTCGAGTCCTCGAAAAGATACAGCCGGGGAGGGGAATCTCGACGGGTATAGGGAATCCTAGCAAGGATTCGTGGGGTGTGGTATAAGTGGTGAATGAAGAATTGATGAAGACGTATTCTTGCACGACTATCTCTCAGCATATTATCAAATAGAGAACTGACGACGAAGAATTTCCATTGCCTGGCCGGAAATAGATCGCGTAGCGACAGGATTGATTCCGGTGCAGAGGATAAGACTGCGCTCGTTGTATGGCAACCAACGGAAAGTTCCTTATTTGGGGTATGGGGCGGTTTTTTTGTTGGGGCCCGCTCGGGAGTTGGTCGGCGTAACGATGGTTTTCGAGCGCCTTGGAGCTAGGCGGAAAAGTTGCAACGCCATCGTCGAGCTGCGATAGACTTTTTCCTATGGTCAGAATCTTCCAGGCCGTGATGTCATGTTGCCGATTAGACGCTGCATTAAGTACATAAGAAACGGAACGCACAGCAAGCCCTCCGCCATGTACCTAGCAAGCGCATATCATTGATAGAGTTGACGTTTTCACAACATTCGAGCGTCACATCACCATGTAAACGCCAGAGTCAGAGCGCTCAACGTTCAAAGTTCACCTCATGCGTGGCGGCGCCGATATCTTCGGCAACCGAACATAACTGTCGAAACAAGTACTGGAATTTCGGTACCGCGGTACATCAAGGGTGTGTAAAATAGTAGTGGATACCTTGCACGTAAGATAAGCCTATCACAAAAACCAATCAGCGTGAGATCTCGAACGGAAGAATTCAAAGGAAGAATATCAGTGCAAAACTACGGATGATCTCACAGCACCCTCATCTCCGGGAAAGCTCCATACATCGCCTGAACCCGCATTATTTATGCACGGAACCACACGCAGACAAGGATTGGTCTTTCGCCTTGAGCGCTGATTATCCTGCGAGATAAATGTACCATCCCAGAACTAGTGAAAACCACATCTAGGGGACCACTCGAAGCAGAGGAGAGCCTGCATCTGCACGAGCTCGGCTGAAGGGAATGGCTGAATGTGAGACTCTGCCTTTACTAGCACGTCGTGGGTCTCTAGACCATGCCAGCCAATAGCGAAAAAAGAGTCTGAAATGTCGGTCTAGCCTTTACAACACACTTCTGCAAACTTGCGAAGAAAAGCGTATTGGGAATTCAGACGCGTATGGGGTTCGGGCAAGCAACGTAGGTTCCTTCCACGGAGGCGGTGAGAGGCTCGACCCTTTTACTAAAGCATCATTGAAGAGGAGCGGGGAATGCGATACACACCTTGACGTTTGAGGATGGACGGTCGAAAGGAATCGGGGTTTCCCTAAAATGGAACTCAGTCAACACTGGATGGCGTGGGAAATTTGTTTTTGGCTTGCGCTCGAGCCAAACAATGACGGCAAGATAAACTTTTTCGTAGAATTGAAATCTATTTTCATCGTGGTTGCTACCATACATAAGACGCGCATGAGGAGACATTGACGTTAACATGCCTTCGGTGACCTAATTTTCTTTCAGCAGATAGCAATCCTGCGCCCCGCAGCGCGGAATCTTCGCATTCGATTATGGTATCTGAGACGAGCACCTTGGATAACTTCGGGACTGGCCATCTTGTAGGCGGCCTTGGTTTCCTCTTCGTCCGATTCTTCCGCACTGTCTGATTCGTCCTCTGAGTCATCGTCGCTGTCCTGTTCATCCTCGGAATCGCTCTCTTCGTCGTCATGGTCTTCCTCCTCTTTTGGAGGTGCGCCGGCGTATACGGAAGTGTCGTCGTCCTGGCTGCCCTCGGAAAAACCCTTATCTTCTGGACAAGACACGTCTACTTCATCTTCACCTTTCTTTTCAACCATGCGCAGTGCGATCGCCTCAGATGGCCGCCCTGCTTTCTCGATAACATCGAAGATCTCATCCAAACACTTTTCAAGCACGTAAATGTCTAACACCGCAAGATTCTTCGATGCTGCGATGACTAGGCTGAAGTTTGAGACGCACGAAGATACGGTCAATGTCCGCAGAACGGGAGACTTTTCCAGGAAAGCGATAAACGTATCAACAGGGAGAACCGAAGTGCATATAGTCAGCGAAGTCAGATTGGGAAGAGAGAATGTTTCGAAGATGTTATTGAGCGGCTGAAGACGAGGTTTGGGAAGCGTGATTGTGAGAGAGACGAGAAGCGGGATACGCGTATTATCGGGCGAGGCACTGCGGAGTGGATTTTGGATTGCCATCTGAGTCAGCTTGGGAAACACAGACCCGATAGAGCATATATCCGCGACTGAACAGTCTACAAAGTCAATCCGGCTAACGTTCCTGGAAGAACTCGCCAAAGCGAGGGAAATCATATCCCAGTACGTGGGTCTGGTCACTGTGAGCTGGGACAAGTCTGGATAAAAGAGGATAAAAAGCCCCAGTCCAGGAAGCAGCGTGACGTTGTGGATGTTTGCTGCGTGCGGGGTGAAGAGAAGGTTGAAGGCCGCAATGAATGTGGCTCTGGAATTCTCGAGGTCGGTTGTTAAAGACAGGCGCCGGTTTTTGCACTGATGGAGAAGAGTGCGCAGGAAATCGAGAAAGACATGGTCATCCGGGATAGGAGTGCTTGATGCGCATACGAGTCTGAGATTGAGCGGAGCTTGGACGGCATGGGCGAGATAGGTGCAAAGAAGACGTTTCGCGGGAAGAGGGCGCTTGTGGACGTTGGCGCCGTGAATCGTGATCATCGACCAGAGCCTAGGCATTGAAATGACGATGTTGCGCCACACAGAGCAGATCTGCGAGAGATAAAGAGCGGTGGGCTCAATGAGATGGGTGTGGTTGATGGCGACGCTAAAGGTGCAGCACTGAGCGAAGATTTCCGACAAAAGTTCGAGGGGAATCTTGCAAATAGGACTTTGGTACTGGACTTGCTGCTGAGAGCGCATGCAGGGCTGTATTCGAGATAGACCGATTTCGGGATCATCGTCGTGAATGCGATTTCGGAAGACGGAATCGGTGAAGACGTTGACTAGACTGTCGATTCTTTGCGAGTAATTCATCTACAGTAGAGAAATTGACATCCAGGTGAAAACAGCTGGTTGTATGCGTACCTCTCAGATATCAGATAGGGGAGCATGTGGTAGTAAAAGGTCAAGAAGGAAGACGCGACGCGATTATTTGCTTGTGCTTGCCACCTTTCCGGTCCGTAATCCCATTGGCGGGCCGTTTGAATTTTTTTTTCTTTCGTCCTCGACCACGCTGGCACAGGCACTCGATTTGGATGAACACGCGCTCACCTGTATATATATCCAAGTAATTTGATAGGCCATAGTTTCGACAGCTGGCAATCATAAGTAATTCTTCAATTCACATAGTCAGTCCTATTACTTGTACAGAATACATCAAACAAGGATGGGTTTTCGCATATTCGTTAGTAATCACAAGAAAGCAACAAGAAAAGTAGCACAAAACAAAGGATCAAAAGGTCATAAAAATGCAGGTCTGTGGCGATATGTATAGATGCATGATGAAAATAAGAAGAATGAAAAGATGCAGATCGATCACCACATGCGCGTCCCAGCCATAGCGCGGTAGTTCACCATGGGTTGGAAGTACCCTGGATGCGGTCCGTAGAAGTACGGTCGATACACATACGCTGGGGGGTTGAACATAGGGTAAGGAGGGTAGCCAGACCGGGAAGGAAGGGGGTATAGAGGAGCATGCAGGGAAGACGAGCGCGAGGACGTCGAAGAGAAAGAGGAGACCGATGATCCGCCGCGTTTATGTGTCTTGGGCGCCGGCCTCGATCTCTTGCCCTGACCTTGCCCCTGCTTGGGAGAATCCTTCGCAGGCGGCTTGGGATCTCGAGGCGGACTAGCGCTCCCGAGCTCTATCCAGCCCGTCGACGTCGTTGACGGCGCTACGGAAGATTGACGCTTAGGTTCAATCCACCCTTCAGTTGTCGACGTCTTGTCTGGTACCGCAGAGCGACACCGGCGTGTAAGAGCGTCGAAGAGATCTTTCTTCCTCTGTACCTTGTCCTTTTCCCCGAAGCCAATCCAACCCTCGTCGTCTTCCAGTACCCGACGTTTAGGCATCTTGACGACGAATGCATCGTCGTCAGAATCCGGCGACTTGCGCTCGTCTGGAGCGAAAGGCGCGAAGACACTGTGAGCCTTCTCCTCGTAAGATCCGATGATATTCCGAATCTCTTCCTCTATCTCATCCCGTTCATCTTCCTCATCCACCCCCATATAGAAACCCTGTTCGTCCTTTGTAATCTTGATCTTGTGGTTCTGTGAAGGAACGGGGTAGACGAAGGTAGGAACGAACGAGTTAGCCGAAGCGTTGAGCTTGGTCGCGGGGGTATTCGGTGCGGAAGTAGATGCGGCGGAAGAGGTGGACGCCGATGAGGTGGATGCTGATGGACATGGTGATGGGGTACCACGGGACGAGGTGGAGGATGACGCGGCATATGTTGGAATGTCTCCGAAGAGATCTGCAATGAGCTCGTTCCATCGCCCTATGTTCATACCATCACAATGACATGGATCAGACACTGACATGGCCTCGCTGCTCTGCGAGAAGTAAAAACCAACGTCTGCCTCGTACCGGTCAAGAGCACCGAGAGCGGCCTGGACACCGGGCAGTGAGCAACTGAGGGACAGATCCATGTCTCCTTGGACGGCGGGCTGGTCATCGACAGTCAGCGGTGGTAGGACTGCGACCTTCTTGGTCGGCGTCGTCGAAGGGGCCCAGGACACCGACGTATACGAGGTCCTCCACCAGTCGTCACCGTCAATGACTTGCCACTGGTCGTCATCCATCAGCATCCTTCCATCCTCATCGTCCATGGTGACTGGAAGGTAGCGGTAAGTGATGCGGTGACTCGATGTGAGAGAGATGATTCACCACGGGATCGATACGAGTCGACTGGCCGACGACGAAGACTGAAGGTCCTTTGTACAGGCCAGATGATCACAGATGGGGCAGATAGAGAAACCTTGTCGTTACAGCTGGAACGACATGCGTGGGCAGAGTAGAAGGGTAAAGGACAACAAAGGCAAGTCCCTACTTCTGTCACTCGGCTCACGTTTTCGTGACCTTCGGATCTCCATCTGCTCCATCTCCATCATGATCACCCGAATTTTGCATCGTGCTCAACATACAGAACGATGCCGAGCCTCGCAGACAAGGACGAAGACTGACGACGACTGACCGACTGGCTATCGAACGCCTTCACACAAACCACCACCACGAAGAAACCTACGGACAAGACGCCCACTCGCATCTTTCATGCTGTGCTCGTCGTGCTTGGCGACGAGTGAAGGCATGGAATGATAGTAGTCGTATGTGGTGATGGTGGTCAGCGAAGGAGATGCGCGCTGTTTACTATTTCTCCGCTGCTTACACAACTACAGCTCGCCGCCGCAGCATACGACCATCAGCCGGCGCGTTTGGGGTGCTGGGAATGCCACCACATCCAGGTGAGGCCCTTTTCGTATTTGTCCTGCCACCCTTTGCCCTAATTTTTGGAACAGAAGAGTACATATATTAGGCTACAAAAAATGTGCTGCCGATTGTCGTCCATCGCAGCAGCTTGTTCGACTCTGTGCGCGTGCGCGTCGTATTCCGCGTAGGGCTGAACTATCTCTTACGGCTCCAAGCAAATCCGGTTGCTGGATGATTCGTCTGCGCTTTGACTGCATTTTCTCCTGGTTGAGCAGCCAGTACAGGCATTCGATTGATCCCCGTGGCTTAACCTTCGCTCTATAATTACCTGGCAACTAAATACGCGGCGCCCCTGTACTAAAGGTCCTCCAGCTCGATCCTAACCTTTTGTGTGCGGAGTACCTTGATTGTGGCGATTAATGTGGAGGCACGGTATGTATGCGCTTTACAGCATCTCAATTCTGATGTTGACCTATCCTCAAGACTCTAGGCAAACTCTGGAATTCCTCGGTTCATTCATCTCTTGGCGTCCTTCGGTTGACACGTTTCGTTTACATCGTTCTAAACATATCCAAAGAGCAGAATGAGGAGGTCTGAAGCAGGCTGATCTTTTGTGGCGCAGGAAGAAAGTATCATCACAGGAACAACCCCGAGTCGATTGCTCGAAGCTTCAGCTTCATCAGCAGAGGATTACGAATGACGCTCTCACTCAACTTTTAGCCCACTTTGCCGGTCATGACGGGTATATCGGTGTTGTCGTAGTCCTCGTGCATGACTCATACAAGTTTCTCTATACTCGGTGTTGGATTCGAGGACAGTCCTTTTCGTAATATGGACGGAGGTTTTCTGGCGCTGAGAAAATGAAGCCTCTTTCATATGTACAACCAGCGATCATGAGCCGACCATCGAACGAGATGTGTGTGGTATGTTTTGTCCTGTTCTAGCGAGGTTTCCCATGTGTATACGTAGGACCGTTTGTTGTGCGGTCCCTCGTCCATGTACTACTGCGAAATAGACATCAACAAGGGCCAATGTTATCTATCGAGGTTCTACGCGATACAATAAACGCCTTCTATTACAATCGCGACCTAAGGACAACATCGTGGCAAAAACGTGCGGCCCAGGTTGGAATGATATTACACGCTAAGAACTGAAGTTTTGCTTTGTCCGGTTATCCTTTGAATCTTCTTCCGATCACCGAAACTCGTTTTCCTGCAAGTCATCACGCGACGAACCCGTGTATTGATGATCCTAGCCTCCAAACTATCGCCCTATGATAAAATGCAGATTGTCGTAGAATTGATCCATCTATGTCTGGGACACCTCGTATTTGTGAACTACCTACAAATGTGTAATAGGGCATCCATGCTGAAATTCTGCGATCATCTGCCGGTCCGTCATAGCGATGCGGCGATTAGGTCTGATTTCCCTTTCAGGCTATTAAGACACTCCTCCTTGACTTGCCGTACATACTCTGTCTCCTTCGCTTTAACAGATTCAGTGCTATCTGTATTCTTCTGTTTCTTCCTCGGTTCCTGTATTTCATGCACAGAGCAAGCCCTCGAACGCTTCGCACCTCGAACCTCGGCCTGTCAGAGTCGCAATTATCAGGGCTTTTCGCCGCTTCAATAACGCGCGGTTTGAGGCGCAAAAGCTCAATGGTATTATATACTGGGCGCTGGCCAATTCGACGGGGGGCGATCTTGACCGTGCTGAAGCCTTTCCGATGGTCGAAGACAGCTCGTCCGTGGTCGGTTCTGTAGTAGTAGAGTCCGAGGCGCTGTCCGAAAAATCTACTTGACCAGGCGAAGTAGGTAACAAATGTCTCGCAACTAGATAATGGTAGGGCCCTGCCGCATGAGAATGCTCAGAAGACCCAACCAGAGAGGACAGCCTTGAATGCGAAGAGTCTGATGAAATATACGCGGTCGGAGCTGCACTCGCCGTAGCGGTTCGGCTGTCAATAGGGAGGCGAAGGGCGAGGCCCTGGTCTAGTATCCACCATTAGTTGCCACAAGGACAAGCGCTCCGAGTCCTTCTCCCAATTTCTGGTAGACATACGAGGAGGACATGGCGCTGCTGTCATTAGCACATCCCCTAGCTACGGAGGGCTTTCTGTAAATAAAGAATTCCGTCCGACTGTGGCACCATCAGTGGCTATGAGTCCACGAGCACCGTTTACCGCTCAATCGACATTCGTGGCACTTCCCTTTGCCTGATCCTGAGTAACGACAGTCACACGAGCGTTGACGGTCAAGCTCATAGTAGCACTAAGGACGAGCAAAGAATCTGTAGATGTGGAATTCAAAGATCATCGAGCACTGAAGTGAAAAAAGGGATAAATTCTGTAGAAATTGGTAAGAGCCAATTGCTGCAATGAAACGAGCAAGTCGCGTTCGAGATCCGTGGACTTGGAAGAGATGGACGGACCGTGCGAATAATTGGAACATGCCTCTCAGTCACGTACGACCACCACCGCCGTTCGGTATCCTTGCAGTCCGACATTTGGCCTTTAATGAATTATCATGATAATGGATACCTTGTCATGTCTGTGAAGCAATGATTAGCGTGTTACTATTGGCCCCTTGCCAATAACCAAATACTGGAAACTCGTGGGGTGGAATGCAAGTCCAGAAGTTCTGTTGGTTAGTCTCCTACGGTGACGGTACAGACTGGTTTCTCACTGTTTGTGTAGTAGACGGGTCAGGTTCTCGATGTTGGCCTCGTTCATTAAACGAGACAAGGGGAATATTCGGGACGAAAGAACATTGAGAGAGAGGTACGTATATGGGTTGTTTAAGATTGCATCAGGACTCACCTGAATACGATTCTAGGAAGTAAAGAAACGTCTCACGATGCCGTCTATGAAGGGACAGTGTCCGGTGCAACTTTATGGCAGATACATGTATGCGAAAGCGCCCGAAGACGGATATTCAAATAGTGGGAGAGTGCAGGGATAACTTTTAAATGCTTTTCACTTTTCGTGAGTTCTTGTTATTTTCCTGTGACTTCCCTTTCTGAATACCCTTAAAGAGCGGTCTTTTCTCCGCAGTATTACCAACGTTTATCGTACCAACTTGCTAGAACTTGCAAGCGGCCTACACTCGGACGACGGCGATGTTACCTTTCGGGCTGATTAGCGCGTAACTGGTGCTCCGCCCGATACGATCACAGTCTACCTCCAATCCTTCCGACATTTTTACTCCCTCACGGGCAAGCGTCTGGGTGCCCTCCCTTCGCACCTCCCACGAACGTAGTCACACTTGCCAATTTCGCTACGCAAGATTTCAGAGGTGGAGGTGTTAAGTTTTCATTACTGTTGGACTTCTTCCGTTATCATTATCATGCATGTCGTCTTCGCCATCTTCCTTAGATTGGCAGTTTTTCTGGTTCTTGTTCAGGCCCTCCCTTGTATTATTGGTTCGATCACCGTGTTCGTTCATGCAGCCTACGCGAAATCGGCGTTCCTGTGAATCTTTTTTCCCAATGCCCCCTACCGCACGCTGCTTTGTAATGCGACATATACTCTTTACCACCTCACCTCTCACGTTTTCACGTTTGCGTTTCCACAGAAGTGGTCACAGAACCATCGTCAGATGTGGTGAAAGCGCATTCAGGCGGCCTCTCAGTGGACACGCTGCGTTGGCTGCTATCCGCGTCCTCAGATCTCCACATTCAATATATTGTCATGCAATTCATCTGTGGTCTATCAATGTTGTCTAAGCCAAGGACCAGGTCTTCGAGATGCCAGTGACATCCAAGAGGCGACATGACCCCCCTCCAGTGCTTGCTTGAGGGGTCAAGTGTCAGGAAAACCACGGCACTTCTGGCATGGAGACCGAAGCTGAACGACCGCTCCGATTTGATACATGTCTATCCCCCCTTTTGGCGACTTGTAGACACTCAGGAAGAAAAGGGAGATTGCGTTGAACTGCAAGTCTCCACACATACTCACATACCCACACTTTTCCGCACGTAATATCACTAGGCTCAACGTTCTCATGAATTCCAAGGTCCTGCAATGTATGTGCTTCCGGTCTTCATTACGTCCGACTCACAGCTCTACCAAGGAACATCCTTTCGCTTCTAGACCCTGACACTAAAGCCAAAGTGGGTCCTAGCGCGGTCGATACTCCATCGCTCCCGGGACCCTGACAAAACACTTTGCATTCATAGTGAGTCGGGACAACTTGAATGTCTTTAAATCAGAACATCACCATGTTGATGACAGTATCTCGCAAGCTTGTTTTCAGATCGGATACCGTTCCGAGGAAAGCTGAACGCGGAACTAGGCCATCTGATCCATCGTCCACACCCCTGAGCCCAAGACAGGTTGGTCCAAACTCTAGGTCCCAGCATCTGCGCCAGACGTTCACCGCCAGAGGAACGTCTGGTGGTCGTGAGTAGTCATATCACCTGCCCGCTTACATGCCCAAGTTGAAGTGGCTCTTTTAAGTGACATCTCATCATTCATGGCACGAGTCAGCATCATATATTCCTCGAAACACGGCTTGGCACTTACGACAACATCCCATACCCATGATTGTTTTTCTATCTATAAATACGGACATCACCAACGAACTTCCTGACAATCATCTTATAGAAGCAGAAATTACTGCACTGCACAGGTTCCGACTCTATATCAGACTTCCATGTCTCCATAGCGTCTAACAATATGATGGCTGCATCCTATCCCCCTCCCCTACACATCGCTTCCTTACCTTCCGTCGACTCATCAGGCGTTAGCCTCCTGGATGATTATGACAGCTCTAAACCTCACACTCGCGTCTCTTATGGCGGTAGAAGAAGGATATCAATCGCTGTCATCATCCCGGGTATCCTTATTTTCATCGCTAGTGCCGGACTCGCGTCTGCACTATTGATATGGCTTCAATCCCGCCGCGTTGAGTTCCACATACCCCGTGAGGACCCGTATTTTCTGGATGCTATCGTCGCAATAGAGGGAACAACAGCACCCCACAGGCTCGACGATGGCTCTTTGGAGTCTGGCACGACAATGTACGGTTTGGCTATGTCATCTCTTTTTGTAAGCTTATGTTCCCGCTCTTTCTGCCAGACGATAACAATCCACCTGTAGGCCCCACTCGTAACTCTCACTCTACCTTTTCTTCTTGGATTGCTGGGTTATCGGCTGGCCGCAATGTGGATCCTTGCGCAAGAAAAGGAGCGCACAGGATCCATGCCAACGGCAGCCCAGTATGGCCTACTTGTCAAATTATGCGGATCGGCGAACCTTTTCAGCGCATACGAGACAATGCGGTACTTCAAGCGTGGGCGTGAACGAAGACCACAAGCACCCTCTATCTTGATTGTTACTTTGACTATCCTCCTTCTAGCCATTGTTCTGAATCACCTTCTCTTGTGCGTTTATTTACCAGGGCAGACAAAGCGATCAGAGACTGATAACCTTATAGTGCCGCAGACTTGTGGCTGCACACTACCGCAAGCACCTTCCTCCACGTTTCCATGACCGAAATCCCCGCAGAATTGATGCCTGCCACGGGTACAAACATCAACCTCACTGCGTGTCCAGGTCCCACAGTGTCTGCACTTGGCAGGAGCTTGCCAACGACCAGTCAAAACTACAGCAACTGTGCACACTTTGCTACTCTGTCCGCCTCAAACCCTGTCAACCGATGGGGTGACGTGGGAATGATTGCTGAGGGACTTGCTGTTGTCGAAAACAGTAGTTCCACATCAAGGTCTGTCATGGTCGACGACGTGGCAGTCCTTGTACCCAGTACTATGCCTGACAATGTTGACAACTTCACATTCAGTTCTTTCGGACTCGCCGCTCACTGCCAGCCCGTGGTTGACTGTTTAATTGATCCTATGCAGTACGATCCCATCCCAATACTCTACTGTCCTTCTTTCAATCCTCCATACAATGTCAGCACTATCGCTGAAAGTTCAGACACTAGCCGGATTGATATGTTCAATCTGACAAGCAACGCATTGTCAACAGATCCATATGGTGGATACCCTCTCGACTCTGTCTTGAACCCATATGGAGCACGCGTCATCTTCTATTGGTTAGACGATGGTACCAACGATACCGCCTTTCCCGCTCTCGGTACACCTGGGTGGTATCAAAGACCCATGTCAGGATCATCGGAAATCTCATATTGGTACATGAGTACATGCAATATGACGGCGTACAATGTTTCGCTTTCTTACAGTACTCTCGACGGAAACAATACGTATGCGTTTGTAGACCGTCCCGTCCTGTCCAATTTCAACACTACCTCTGCTCTCTTCGCAGCTCTTGACTCCGCCTATCAGACAAATCTGGTTAACTATCTGGAAACCACCCTCAGGACTTCCTTCACCCTTTCCACGGCGGCATTCAATACAGTTCTCTCGCGGAATATGTCTTACGCCGCAATGGGCTTCGCGTCGCCTCTCCTCGAACGCGACGTGAGTACCGGCGGCAATTATATTCTCCTGAGGAGTGCCAGCAGGTATCCATTAGCACCTCTATCAACCGTACTGGCCATCCTCTACACCTATTCCCTTCTCGCACTCGTAATAACCGCGTCTTCTGTGATGCTGTCATCTCGGGAGATCATAGTCACAAAGAACGGCGGAAAGGAATACAGAATTACAGCTATTGACCTCGTTCAGCTACGCCTTACTAACGCGCTGGCGAGTATCGCAGAACGATTTGTAGACCCCGCACGGCCTGAGTTGTTGTTGGAATCATCGGCTGTTGACATGTTCCACGAGCATCCGCATGCAGAGAGATTAGGTGTTGTGATGGCAGATTATGAGGGAGAGGATGGAGAAGGTATTGTCAGGAGAAGGCGAACCCTCAGAGTCGAGAGCGTCGAGCAGAGGTTGACGAAACTCCCTGGCTCAGCCATGATTACTTCAGAGACATTGTAAAGCACTTCAGTGTTACTTATAAATAAGACCTTCCAAGATAAAGGTTCGAGCACGCTACAATAGCTCCAGCACGATATATGTATAGACATTGTCACATTAATGCCTGTGAGAACACCATCGTCAGACCGGCAGCTCATTCGCGACAGCTCTAAAGAACATCGCTGCGACCGCAGCGTAATCTGACGCGTTCATATGTCCCGACTCCCAGATATCGCAGAATCCCCACCACAGGCTATCTAGATGGCACTGAATATGATGGGCGCATACATTGACAAAAAACTGACCCTGACGACCTGCAGCGAGTTGCGTATCCGTCCCGTTCACAACAAAGAGCCTGAGGACACTAGCCCATCCAGTGAGCATTTCAATATCCTTTCGTGCGTGTGCCTCATCATCAGTGATTGCCCACATCAGCGCGTTGTAGTTCCTGCGCAGAGAGCCTAAGAGAATAACACCCGCATAAACATCGGGTTCCCTGTGCGTCTATGATACTATGATATAGTTAGGAACTAATCCAAACGGATACAGACTGTAATGTCAACCACGTCCAGGTTGGAGAGCTCGGCGATCCACACTGGACATACGAAGCCGGACGAGCCATCGTTTAAGTAGCCTGGGCGAACCGGCTAGAGGATCATGATGCGCCACCTGCTTGTATACTTGCCCAAGTGGTCCCGTGTCGAGCAATGATGATATGATGTTCCCTTTCCTTATCTGAGTCCCGACCACTCAAATCGCGATCTCAACCCCAATTGGTTAGGCTGGATCCACCATTCTAGCACTGCCTTGAAATGTAACCACTCGTTCTTCGGAATTAATATCACGCTGTGTACTTCATTGGAGGGGGCTGTACTAAGACACGCATATATAGCTTTACGATTATATTTTCAGCGACGGAGCAATCGAACGGCGGGAAAAAATTACATATGTAACGTTGACAAGGTTTCTTTCTAGAGAGCATGTTGAATCACTGAGCGAATCGTTCGACAGCCATCGCAAGCAGGAATATCATCGATAGATGAAAACGGCCACCAATGCGTTGAAATTCCTGCGCGACGGAGAGTGCGACTGGTGCTCTTTCAGAAGAAATAATCATAAAGGATGAACGGCCTCGCTGCAGTGACTGTCTTCAACGCTACGAGCACTCAATATGGATGTGGTGGATCGAGACCTGCGATAATGCAAGGTGACTGTTGCCAGTGCGTATTTCATTAGAAGGAGATTACAAGCACATACATCTTTACGATTACTGTCAATGGCCGGATGGGAGCCCAGAGCAATCATGCGGCGATAAAGACATATCTGTAACACTCACACTGGCCATCAAGTTCTATCCTAGAGAGGATGTCGAATCAGGAGGCGATCTTTAGTGACCGAAGGGGAAACAAGATAAGTACGCATCTGTAAAAGCTTTTGCTTGCCTCATAAAAACAAGGCAATCATACAAACCGGACATCAGTTCGACCAATGGGCTACGATGTGCACCTGGGTCCATTCATACGGTTGTCTTCAATGGAGGAACTGACGAGATGGATCACGCAAGTCAGCGACAACTCGTATCCCTCTCATGCAATCCGTCGAAGGCATTGCTCGAGGAGAAAGGAAGAAGTATCTTGTAGCGATGCTCAGCAGCATAAATGACGTCTACGATGTCGCGTCATAGGGCGCTCGTCTCGTGGACAGGGAGAGCCTTGGTGGCTGTGGCATTGAGGAAAGAATCGATATCGAGATCGAAGGCGGACATCAATTTCAGCGGGGATCCGAGCCTCGAGGGTTGAAGATATGTGAGTGAAAGCTGGTCGACCAACGGAAAGCACATGAGAGTTCCCATTGGGCACAATCCATCATATAGTCCTTCCTAAGGATATGAGTCAGAGCTCGGAGCATTTTCATAGTGGTAAAAAAACGCACAGACGCCCAAAAAAGTACAGTCAGCGCACGGACCGCCATCGATGAAGGCTACCTTGTCAGGACAGAGAACGGCCTTCCAATCGCAGTTTCTTTCGCCGTCTGATGGCCGCATAATCGTTGCCAGTCTGCAGTGTCCTCGAGTCAAGCGAAGAGGAACCCGTTGGTCCTTAGAGAGGGCGGTACGCGATATCGAGCGTGTAGCAACCGTCTTGCTAGTAAAAGTACCGAATAAATCTCTATATAGGAGAACTGTCAGCTTTCACGACGTGTACGCACTACTAAAGAACACACCTGATACCTAAAAGAAATTCAAACAATCATTTGTGCTCCTCCATCCGCTTGAGGACCTGAGATGCGACTTTGGGCAATAGAAGTGCAGCGGTAGTGGCCCATTGTAGAAAGAAGAGAATTAATGGAGGATAATCTTCCCAGATGAGGGGAAGAGTTGCGTCCATGATGGTGGCGGTAGGATGTCAAACATCCTGAAGCCGGGTGGCCGAGCCGATGCATTTCTCTTCAACCACCACCACCACCACCACCAACACCCACCCACCCAATATGTCTATTTGTTATTTCCTCTCCCTCACCTTCGTTCGCGCTTGATTTTAGCGTATGTCTGGATTCCGACCTTACGTTCGAACCACCCATGCAGAGTCCGTATCCAGTCACGATATAGGGCAAACACTACAGGCACCAGCTGGGCCGCCATCAAGCCCACGCTGGCCAATGATACTGAGGATCTTAGCACCACAGCCGTATGATTCTGCCTAGATTCGTATACCTGCAACCTCGCTGAAGAAAGCGACGAACCGGATACACACGGCGGGACGGCAACAACGGTAGGTTATCTATCAGGGTCTATATAAGTGAAACCTCATGTGTTCGTCTTTAGCGATGTCAGTCGTGGTCTTCTCAGCAAGGCCTCATCAGCGCACGACGCTATGGTGGAATGGCGGCATGCAGCTACTCGGCCGAGATTACGAAGGAATCGGCAATATCGATACAATTCTGTCGATTAGGGCAACGACGACGCCGTATCGTAAAAGAGGAATTTGTAGAGGGGAATGGAGTCTGATGCGCTCACGCTAGAGTGCACTACGTAGCGTCCGCAAGTGCACCAGAACGCCGTCTGCGACCACCATGATATCTGCATCCGTGAGTCCGTGTTTCTCCTTGCTGCGATTTTGCCATTTCTTATTAAATCTAGTTCACGTCCCTTCATATAGTAGCAGCCATCCAGAAATCTACCGACGCCATGTACTTTCTTCCTCTTATGGTCTGACTATTCGCTCATGGGCTTCACATAGAACAGAGGTTTTCCAGCTAATGCATCAATATACAGAACGAATTCTGAAGGTGTTCAGATCAATGTCCAACAGGTGAATCGGACACCTGTCAGTCCGTCTCCTTCTCTCAACAGACCACCTTTTAACGTGTCAGGTCGCTTTAGGTTTTTGGTCGCTGGCGAAGGCCAGTTCTTGGTTTAAAGAGCAATGGAAGTCTTTGTGTTCGCCCCAAGGATGTTGGATTATCGCGCATATAGTCCACTTCCGAGCCCAGTAGCTTATTCAGGCAGTGGGTACCCAGTTCGACGCAATGGCTGACAGTACTGGGGTATGTCTTTACCTTTTGCCACTATCCTATACCTAACATGTCACCTCTGCAGCTAAGCTGCGGATTATCGCTAACTTTCCGGTGGGATGCTAAGATTGTGTACCACGGCGTGTTAACGGACTGTGGGCTGTTCCTAGATCATGTCGAGATTCCCTCGTCAGCTAGGCGAGATGCTCTTAGTCAGCCCTAGAGCGGTCACCGTCACGGCAGCCACAGCAAAAGTGCGCTTATGATTTCCGACGCTGGCAATGCGGGTGATACTGTCTCCAGCACAAATTAGGCAAGGAAATGCATGGAACTTGACTTCGTTTGTATCTATCATACATTGGTGCGTCGGACGCCTATTCGACGTTTACAGGCTAACCTTTACACCCTCCTCAGCACTCCTCCAAATGGCGTCGATGATACTCTTGATTTGAACGGCATGTTGCAAATCAGGATAATCTCCAACGCCTTCGCCTTTCAAGTATTCCTCCCAGGCTCTACCCGCGTTCGTCTTGCCATCATCTTCAATCGTCACCTCCTCGCCGTTGACCCAAAGCTTCGTAGGCTCGTACACCCCCACAAAAACCGCTGAGGGATGGTCGCTCTCGATTCTTATACTCCCCTTCGTCCCGTCAATAACCCATAAAAGTGGAGTCGCCGCCTTCACATTGGACGGCGTCTCTAAGCCTCCACGCCAGTGCAAGCTTATCACCGCACCGCTCTTCAGCGTCCCAGATACGACTACCTGCGATGGACTGTCAACGGGGATCACATCACCGGTGGGCGTGCCGTCGGGGTTGACTACTTGGGAGGAAGCGTGCTGAACGACTGCAGTTGCGGATATGGTATCAACTGGTCCAAGAATATATGTGAATGCTTCGAAAAAATGGCCTCCGGCGATATCAAGAAGTGTTGCGCCGTTATCCTTTTTCAACATGTACTCGAGTCCTTTAAATACCGTCGGTCCCCAGAGCGCATGCGGACCGGGTATTCGTGATGTCTACCATCGCTGAGAAGGGAGCTATACGAGGTAGCAAAGGTCTACGCACCATACTCGTGGACAAAACATCTCCAATTTCCCCTTCCTCGATTAATTTCTTCACCTTACGAAACAGCGCACTCTGTCTCTCTTGAAGGCCAACAATCGTCCGGATTCCTTTCGCTTTCGCCAAATTAGCGAGGAGCTTCGTCTCCTTCAATCCCCTTCCAGCCGGCCACTCGATGAAGAGGTCCTTCCCAGCCTCGATGACCTTTGTCGCGTTCTCTACATGATTGGGTGTCTTCACTGACACGGCGATTATATCGAGGTCAGGGTCGGATGCAATGGATTCGGGTGTGGGATATGCCTTGACTGTCGTGTTGGCGGTAGAATACTTCGCTGCACTTGCCTCGGCGGATGTGGGGTTCGTCGTGGATACAGCAAGCAGCTTGTATTGCGACGAGAGCGGCGGAGCGAGAAGGGAAGGCACGAGATGCGTGGATGCCCATCCTCTGGTAGATAGGCCGATAAATCCCAGGCGAAGTGGTTCTGTCATGGTGGTCGAGTGAAGAAGAGAGAATCTCTCGTCTTTATGTTGTTTTATAGCGAAAAAGTCGTTGTGGAACTTCTGGTCCGTATTAGTGATTCTCTTTCATATCCCGAGATTGACGGCATCTAGTTTTCTGACACATTTCGGTTTTAGTCATAGGGTCTCGACAATCCTGAAGATGCGGTCCGTGTGTCGCCTCTCCCATGCGAACTTCTTTCATACGACCAAGAACGCGAGTTGCGCGTCATGAGACTCGCTTTCCCCCAGTCAACAGGCTATAGTGCCATAGTTCGCCCATGGCACCAGCATGGCGTGTATTGTCCGAAGCATCCCATAACCCTCTCTATGTTACTCTTTTTCGTTTCGGACGGCCCTCTTTCGACCTCAGACATACCACCCAAATCTCTTCCTGGCATCATCGTAGCAGTCCCTATGCGCTCCTTATTGCTTGGATGCGCGTGTCGACTCGGTCTTGGCACAGTATGTCCCTTCGTTCCCGTATCTTTTTGTGCTGACACATCCATTTCGAGTCGGCCCGTACTACCCAGTAGCATTTGACCTTCCTTTCACGGGGAGATAGTAAGCACGATTGGCCAATACTAGCACATTCGACGCTCACTCTTTCCGTAGCCCGAGGAAATTTGTACATCCAGGAGTCAGGACTGCTTCATACGGCGGGGAGTATGTCGTCCTCTTTCCCACACCTGGTCCATACGTAGACTCTTGCCAGACGACCTTGCTCCTATCAAGAAAAATGTCCTCGAAGAACCCACGGAACCATGGGTCTCGGCATTTCCGGATTAAGTTCATCAATGGCATACCCAGCAATTCTATCACTAGTTCAGATACTTGCGCCAATACCCATAACACCACGGGTGAGAAAATCTATAACCAACCGGAAGATGGTGGTGAATATAACATCACTGTGCTTGTCGCACAGGTAATGAATAAGCCACGACCTCTTGCTCCGTATCTCCCTGACTACAGGTATACCGCGGATCCTTTCTAGCATGTTCCACCAGGAGAACATACACGGTCCTGACCACTTGTTCATGAAGACGCATAGCATAGACTCAGAGACCTAGACATCGAGGAGTGCTGGTCCTTGGGAGAAAGTTGAAACTCGAGCTTCTCGTATGCTCTCGCTTCACTGGCGGTAGACCAAGTGTGTCGGCGATGCTTGTGGCATCAGGTCACTGAAGTATAGATAAAAATTAGCGATGAGGGTACTTATAGATGATTTCTTTGCTTTAGAAAACGAGGCGGTAGCAGTCCAGACGAGGGTAACGTGTTCGCACAGTTTGTGGGATAATGTGATGGACAACCGTGGCAGTGACCGTCCTGGGATGCATATTCAGAGCGGATATTATTTCATTTTCCTTTTGACACTGCCGAGAGTGTTTATCGTGTTCGCACCACTTGTTGTCCATGGGAAATCGACGGGGTTTGGCAGGATAAAGTTCTTAGCAAGCGCTTGAGAAATAAATAGCATTGGGATCTTTGGGATCTTCCATCCAAATCGATTTCGAGCCGAGTCGGGCAACGTTCTGAGTTCATCGACACAAAAAGGTCCTGGACGAGCCGGGGGTCTGATAAATGTTCCTTGGGGCCAAATTGTCTTGATAGACACCGAGGTCCATGAAATCCATTGTCAACTGGACGAGCTGACGAATATAGTCTCACAATGCCGCTCGCAGAGATAATCGGCGACAATTGTCGCTTCCTCTAGGTACCGCAGGTCTTTCCCGGTGACGGTCTCCGATAACAGGACATAAGCTGTTCTTCCATCCTGTTCAGGGATAACTGGAGCATCTCGTATGCTTTCACTTCACTCGCGACAGACCGAGCAGTGCTCATATTTATCATAGAAGTATAAGAGATCATAGAATTTGGCGATGACTGTTTTCTCGGGGGTAGGAGAGGAAGGGCGAGTTACCCAAACATGAGTTACGTGTTCTCGAATGCCGCCACATAGTCTGTCGGATAGGGTGATAGATAGGGATGGGGATGAGGGGAGTCGTGGGGCTCGATATTCTTTTATTTTTAATTTTTCTCCAGACCGACCCACAAGCATCAGTGGCGAGCCGTCGTGGGTGCCTGGAAAATAGATATTGTTGGGATCTGGCGGTGGTTCAGACATTGTTTGGCGCCCATTCCCGAAATTCGGCCGTCGCACCCCGAACTGCCGCCGTCCATCTCATCTCGCACCTCTGCACGTCTTTACCCCTTCCCTCGACCCCGCCGTTGGTAGCCAAAGGGCAAAGTACGGCAATGGGCGAAACGGTCATGGCCTATCTCCGAAAACTGTTGAGTTTGTGATAGTCAAGGGCCAATATTAACGCACTACTAGTCCTCGTTCATGGGTGTACAACCATCGCTGAATTGTGGCCATCCCAGCACCTCCTACTACCCAATAAGGCTCATGAAAAGAGCAGTCCGCAGACAGGACGTATCACGGATATTGCAAATATCGGCTATTCAACCCAAAATTGCAATACAAAGGAAGAGCCGCAAAACCCAGATGGTGAGGCAACAACATTCGGAAGTTATGCAAGGGAGTGATGGCGAGGAAGAGATTCGATAATGTAGGAACTCAAGTTGCGGTGATCTTTCGGTTAACCAGTACAGTGATCCATTTCAGTTCGCCAGCCTTGACGTCGGTGCCATTCATTAACTAGTCTCTGACAATAGCCAGGTCCCTGTCGCTTTTTTCGAAGTCCCCGGAATCGGGCATGCCGTACGGGATATACTAGAACCAACCATCTGTAAACCAATCGTATACATGGCTCCAGTACGCACTTTGAAGCTGGACACTAGCGTCATACCAGGCTAGTCGTCCCAGTGGATGTACGCAGCCAAGACGTCGAACTTGTTTTGATCACAAAGCCAGAAGCTGATCCCAAACTCGAGCAGAGCATCATCATAGTTCAACGGATTTGGTATTTCGAGGGCCTCCATGACTTTGTAGATTGTGGAGTAATATCCACCAATTCTGTAAAGCATGTTGATCCAACAAAACTAGACTACAGGAGTTGTTGCTAAAGGGTATCGGCATTTGCCGCAGCCACATCGCTTGGACAGTACAAGTTCGCCTTCTCCAACGATGACCATATCCTTCCCAAGACAGCATCACGCCGTTGTTTCTCACTATACCTAGCAACACAAGTATGTATGCAAAACCGGAGAATGCCAAGGACTAGCGACGATGCTGGGAGTAGGTGACTAATCTCCATTTGTGTTGCTTCTTCCTTTATCAGTCACCAGTCACATCGCATTAGTCGATTTTTGGCTTGCAGTACGACAAGGTCTGTCCCCGTTTAACTTCCTCCTAACTCGAATGGAGAACCTCATCGTGAGTGCAGCTTTGCATCTCGATGCCAGGACTTTTCATACTGATACGTTTGGCATTTGCTAATTAGAGATCGGCCAAGGACGGATCGATTGAAGCGCTGATGGTCCTATCCCTGCAATCCCACAATGATCAAAGGGCCCGTCGAGCTTTCTTTCGTGTAATGGAAGAAAATCTCAAGTTCGACACACCCTCTATCCAGGCCATGAAACGAGGGAGGCTTCCACTGATCCCTTCGCTCGACCCCAAAAATGTAGTCAATCGCAGCTGTACCTCGCTCCTCGCACTAGTCACAGGCCTTCACAACCAGTCCATGTCCTTTCAAGACAACACACCCTCCCTATTCGCCCTTATGCCTGCTGTATCATTCTGGATGTGCCTCTTCTTCGAGTACATCATCTTACCATCCCGAGCACCTGAATTCAAGTGCGTCGACTTCCACCACGCCGTGGTACATATCCTGTCCTGGACCACAAAACCGAACACCCTTGGAATAATTGAACCGAGACTGCTCAGAGACTATCTTCCCTTTCTTTGGTTTCACCCTCCACTTGGCTGTCCGAAATACAATCTCGAGGATTCCCGGTCAATATTCGCTGCTGTATACATTGTGATCCTTTCACCAGAATGGAGGGACATCTTCATACGCCGGCTGGAGGAAAATAGCACAGTCACCGCTAATCTTATCATCCAATTCATTGTGGACGAGTTCGCTCATATCCCGGAGGAGTCTGACTCAGGGCTTATCTACCAATCTTTCTTGACCGTCGCAACTCCGGTTCTCCAGTTCTCCCTCCATTCTCCACCCGTCCACGCCGCTCTGCTGAAAAACAACAGTGCCCGATGGATATCTCGTGTTCTACGATTCGTCACTCAGCGCGCACGATTTACCGATGTGACATTACACCTAGCCGCAGATTGCGTTTCCAAGTGTTTATTCTACTTACGGAAAGTCATGGAGGATGGCCATTCGTACATTTATCAACTCCTAGGATATGACGTACTCCTCTATCTGATCAAGGTGTTCCGCAACCTGCATACTCATCCCGAGCTCGTCAACGAGGTGACCAAGGAAGCCATGAACCACGTGGAGGATCACACCATGAACATTCTACAGCTGATTGCATCCCATTTCGCCTACGCTTCAATTCTAAAGCGGTCCCAAAAGGCCATCTCCAAAATCCAGCGAGACCGCGTCGATTTATTCCTTGGTCTCACTGATCCAGGCTTAAAGCGAATTTATGAAACGTGGAACCAGTTTGTAACGATTGCTTTCTACCCATCTGATATCCCTAGGTCTATAACTGACCCATTTTGTGGTCACAGGCAGGTGCGTTGACTTTCTGTCGATGATCTCATTTATTTCACCTCTGGTATAGTGTCCTAGAACCTCAGCTGGAAAGTTCATGGTTTGTTCCGGCTGTCAGTTCGCGTTATATTGCTCGCGGATATGTCAAAAGGAAGACTGGTCATCTGGTGACCACCGTTCCCTCTGTACCGAGATCAGACAACTCAGAAACGGTGCGTCTGTTCACCTTCAAATCCCTAGGAGTTTCCTCAACGGAGTTCTAGATGGCAGTCCCTTGCCCATGTCTTTCAGTGATCGGAGAGCGGTCGAGAGCATCAACAGTCGATATGCGGAGTATTATAAGCAAGGGTCCTTAAAATGGATCAAGTTGTTGAACGAGTATATTGTTGCGAATGGAGATCCTGATCCTTTGTGGCTCTTGGTCTTGACACTACGTTACCGTGCTCTCAATGTTGAGCCTGGAGTAGGCATCGAGTCGTCGAGACGATGTATCGAAGATCCAGATATCATCGCCAAGGCGCGAGAAGGGGCCGGGATCCTTGTGTATTGGATTATCGCAGATGGACAGGGTCTCGTAAAGAAGGCAGAATTGGTTGGTTTGTAGGAGTTACGGCTATTGTACTGGTGAATACATTCATATCGCTGACATCCACTCGAGGAGGTGAAAATTGAAGCGAGGAGACCTTCGGTAAGCATAAATACTCTGATCTTAGATGATATAGATGAGTGGAGTGTGACGCACCCCCACAAGCGATGCTATCTGATATACACTTGTCTCACTGGCAAGGTGACCAGCAGAGCGCAGAGCACTAGGTATGATGAAATGGGTAGTCTTCCTCGTCCGAGTCGATCAGTTTTTTGCATGTACATTGTTTCTTCGTGGGGATATATCCGGTGGCGATAACCCAACGCTCCGCTTCAGATATAGGCTAGAGAACCACACCGCAAGGTGTGACTGGTTTGGGCTTATATCGTCCGATTTGTATCTGTCAGATAGCGCAATCCCAGCCCTGAGACCTTTAGGATCCTCTGAAAACCGAATAAGTATTGCTGATGCGTTCTTCCTCGGCACGAGAGCGGGACTTTATCGTCGCCTCATTGAATATCACCTTACGTATACCCACAAAATCGATTTCTTTGCAGATACAGAGGGTAAGTACTCGAGAGTAATGTAGGATAAGTCTGTAGCATCATATATCAGGCAGTGACTGGGTTCACACACATTATACCACCTAAAGATGGATGAGATCAGAAAGATCGCTGGAGTACAATCATAAGTCAAGAGACTTACTATGTGGTTTCTTTTCAATCGAAATGCGGCTACGCGAGTCTTGTGTCTCTCAGACGCCTTTCGAAGGATGCCCAGAACATCAGTGATAAGTACGGACCGCGCCCAAGCCGTGGCGCGTTGTTACTGCATGGTATCACTTCGACATGAATCGACAGCATGCCAGCTGTGAATGTAAGAGATCGTGATTTGAACAGATCAGCAATACACTCTCCTAGATTCACGTCATCATATTCATCGTAGGCCTCCGGAGCTATGTATACCACCTTCAAAGACTGAAGCAGGGGAAGGATTTTGGTCGAGGCAAGTACATCAAATAAGCTACATGCGGAGTACACTGTATGCAGTGTAATGTCCAAGCATGTGAGCCTGAATGCCTGGTCAAAAATTCTTTCAAAAGCATCAAAGTTCTCGCCGAGACGAACTGTTAGCTTCCGCATCGGACACTGCGAACGATGTAGGAAGTCGTAGAAGAGATCTTCCTCATATTTGTTATCTTCTTCCTCGTGCACAGGGAGAAGGCCAATGGAAATTTCTTCCACAGACGGCAATGTGGTGGCTCGGAACAGAGCTGGGTCCGCGACATCGAGATGTCGTACAGTTGAACATACAACAAAGTCATTGGGATCTTCCGGCTCCCAGGCTGTACTGCCGCCATCCTCATTTTGCGCGGACAAATGCAGGAACTGTAAGCCGGGAGTGATGGAGAAGACAGTATAGAGATCGTCAGGCTCGATCTGATGGTCGATATAGAGACTAGTTATCTGAGACCAAGGGAGGGCGAATTTGTGCACAGGAGATAGGCCGTCTCCCAGAGCCAACTCCCGCAAAAGAGGTGCATCCTCGAAGGCACGGAAAGTCTCCCAAGAAACTTCTGAATTTGGAGATACAGAAACAAGCTCCAGCCGCTCCAACAACGGAAGACGACCCCGGAGTTGCTCATAAATGTCCACACTGTCCTCGTCAATTTCGATCGATGCAAGCTTCCACCTGTAACTTGTAGGAACCAAACACTCGAGCAAAGCACGTATGTTTTGTTTGCCACAACCGAACTCCATCAAACTGGTGCCGATGCTCAAATGGGCCTCGCGAGATCTGTCCAGTATGATTTCCAACAACGGCAATCGGCTTTCAGTCGGTCGAATCCAGGGTAACCGAACGCAAAATTGAGCCCATAATGAGGGTGTCGACAATACCGTCGCCCTCCAATGGCGGCAAACACTACCAAGTGCGCAAAGCGCATCGTAGACGTGTGCCATGTCGCCAGGAAGCCAATGGCTGTTTTGAAGCGGTGGGGTGACGATCGCGTGCTGGAAAATTGTTGCGAGAACCTCTGGGGGGAATTTGCGAAAGGACGACATCAGTGCCCCGTGGCTATCTACAATGCTTTGCAGACGAATTGTCTCCTCTTGCGCCTCCTTCATAATGGTTTCGAGGCGCTGAATTTCTCCATGCACCTTTTGGAGGTAATCGTTGATGAGACTGGCATCCGTGGCGGATGCGACACCATTGACAGAGATCAGGTCACGGAATGGAGATGGTTTGTCGGTGAGCCGCATTGTCGTATTACTGTCAAAGCCACATCTCGGGCAGGATTCGTAGCCTTTGTTCTTCAAAGTCTGTGGCATCATAATTCCCACTGATTAGTTGGGTCAAGATGCATAGGCACTAAAAACATACTTACCATTCAGGAGGAAGTCTGCAAAGGATTGGTGGAGGGCCATGCGGATGAGCTCACTTGTTATTCTCCAACCGCCAGAGATCAGAAATACCAAGCACCCAAAGCACCCAAGGTACCCTGTTTCGGATATGGTGTAACGGCTAACATTGCCACCTTTCAATGTTCACGGCAGCTCGGGGTTCGCTTCCCCGTATCCGAACTGGACTGAATGAAGTCAAATATCCTTTTGCGTCGAATGTTGAACTTTTGACTGCAGCCGCCGGCCGGATCACATTACAATTTACCGCTCTGCAGAACGTCAATCATAGCCTGGCAAGCTGCTTTATTAGGTACTCATGGAATTCGTATCTTTTCTTCCCTGTGGGGAGGGTGCAACCGTGCCCCGGTTTCGCCCGACTCGGCAGCATGGGTTTTCATTTCATTTCATATTTTCGCCATTTACTTTCTAGAAATTACGACTCTCCCCACCACCATCACACCCCTTCTCGGTGACAAGAACACTACGAAAGTACGATATCTGAACGAGGATTGATACTGGATGTTTAACCTGGACATCACGCCAGCAGCGCTGCAGGAGGAATCTGTTTACCGAGTGTATTGTCCGTCCTATTCGCGCTTTTACAATGGTTAATTGGGAAGACTTTCTAGACAAAACACCCTCTGGTACCATTGAAGAACCTAGCTGTCGATGGCTCCTCAATGCGATCCCTCCAGACAAACATTCTACTAAATCTGTGTGCTCATTGTTTCCATCTTTCGTCTGTCGCTGACTTTTATCTTGTTAGTATCACCGACTCAACACCCTTGCATCGTTTATTGTCACACGCTGCCATCAACCATTCCACGCGCACAGCATAGACCTCAACCTGTTTGTTTCAATGACGACGCGCAGTGGACACTTGCTATAACCATACACTGTTGCCATGATGATCCCTTCACCCGCTTCTTCAGCGACGCTCGTCAGTCCCGAGTCATGCCACCCCCACAAACTCGACTTCTATTTCACCGTCAAGCCCAAGGGACACCTTGAGCCACATGTGAGCAACCTACCGTGATGAAGGGTAGCAAAGAGGAAGGTTATCACGGAGGAGAGTGAGAGCAGCAACAAAGGGAGCGCAAAAACACACCCTGCGCGCTCCCCCAGAGCTGTGGGAGAGCCTCAACGTCAACATGTGTGTATACAAGCATTGGGAGAGGGAACGGATGTGTATGTCTCTTTGGGAGACGTAGAGGACTGGGACGGGGCTGTGATTCACGTCGAAGATGAAGGGGAAAACGATCGAGGCGTACTCACTCTGTCATGCTCAGATCTCTTCGTGACGGCGTCAGGGAAGGTTCTGGTTGTAGGGAGAGTGAACACGTTTGCTGTAGCACTAAGGCTGCTTTGTTGGAGGAGACGTAGAGACGTTATCAAGACGTACATGGAGCTGCATGATACCGGTGGATTAGAGGATTCTTGGAGGGGCTTGTTGAGTCGCGAAGGGTTAGAGTGCGTAGTTGAACAGCAGGAGTAGATACTAGAGATTGTATTCATAGACATGATGTGTATTGTTAGAAGACTTACTGTTCAGATATGGTGAAATAGATGGTATTACTCATTTGCATTGGTTCGACTCCTCGCATCTGGAGTGTATTGACTTCGCTGTGCGGTTTTTTTGATACTTGTGGCTCACTCATTCATTCGAGAAAAATAGGATCCTTTCAGAAAACCTACTAGTTAGGAAGAAATCCAGATCTGACAGGGACGGTAAACATTGATTGTTCTTGAGCACACTGAGATGATCCGCCAACTTTAAATCCACACTGAACGGTACCACATGCAAATTGCATTGGAGGTATACAATACTATACATGCATGTTGTTACAAATGTCCACTGTCACCCACCCTCTAATTGCAGGATAATGTATTATTGACTGCCGACTCAGTACAGAAATAATGAAATAATTCCTTGCCATTGTAAGCTCAAGGACAATTTATTATGGATTGCAGCTGCAATAGCAATTTGGCAGGGAGATTTCGGTTGGGAGTGAGCGTCTGCATCGCTTCCTAGCCTGGGTCGATGGCAAAGGGACCTGCTCATCGTGCGCGACGACAAATGAGGCACAACCTGCTTTGTCATTTCGCGCCTTGGCTCCCATTTGGATCCTACATGATAGGGATCAAAACTTCGCCATGCTTTTGATGTGAGACGTTCGTCATGCCTTCTATTTCTGTTCATCCTGTGTATTTCATGTTAGGGATCAAAATTTCGCTGTTCTTTTGATGTGAAACGTTTGTCCTGTCATCGTCCCCTCCCTTCTATTTCTCATTTTGTCAATCTCCGGTACATTCCGCCAGTGGTTCTCCATGATGTCGCCCCCATGTCATTCTCTGGAAATGCTTGGAAAACCGACCTATGTTTTCCCTGTGATTTTCTTATGTTTTTTTGGCACCTGAATCTCGGTTTCATTTTCACCTACAAATACAAAAGTATAGATTTCTACATGGTTGCAAGAGGGGATACCTTTGGTTTGCGAGGACGACCTCGCTTCGAAAGAGGGACTACACCGGTGGCCAACCACGTCGGCATGTTCTCCCAGAGGGTGATGCAGTGCAGCCACATACGACAGCGTATGTCAGCCTGGCGTAGAGCATATGCACGCTCGCCATCCGAGATGTCTTCCCGTGCTGCACACGCCAACCATGTCCTTCCTTCCCATGCAAAAAAAGCCTTCACCCGTTTCATCTCCTCCTCCAATAGAATAGTCTCCTCATGCCAGCGATGAGCCCGCGCCCTTGTCTTGCACCATTCTATCCTCAAGGCTATCGGTCTGGTGATCAGATCAGATTACACGTCGAAAAAAATTACGTACCCTCCGCAGTCTCTTCGGCATCAGTCTCATGTCGATGTACATGCCAGATCCAGCTCATCGCCCGCCATCCCTCTGTCTCCCCCGGTAAAATGTCTTCGAGAGGCCAAACATCTGTCGAGCTCAGCACTCGTAGCTGACGGTCCCACCCCAGCTTTCCACCTTCAATTGCGCCTGCTAAAAGTACGAGATGGTCACAGAGTGTTCGATATCTTGTTGCGGCTTTATCAATGTTATTGAGAACATTGGAGACTGTCGACCTTGCGCGTGTACTCATCATTTGTCCAGTAACATGCTTGTCCTTGAACTTGTACAAATGCGATCGGTAAATCAGCAGTCGGCGCATCGTCGTCAGGCACTTGTAAGCCTCGGCCTCCTGCAGACGGAATTCAAAGTCCATGAGCTTTTGGTTCTGGTGACGACGCCCCAAACAAGCGCTCGGGAGAAAGAGCGGCATTGTGACAGCATCAAGAGCTTCCTCCAAGGACACCTTCAGACGGCGTTTGCTTCATCGCGACTTCTTCTGTCTCCCCTGGCCCCCTGATTCTGCTACTTCTGCATCTGCTTGCGCCGCTACCAAGGCTTCAGCCTCAGATCTCGCCAGTAGTTGTGCCTTGTTCCAATCGGCTTGCCACACTGGTACACCTGGCATATAAACCTGCTGCACCTCAAACCACGTATCCATATGCCGTCGAAGTCTGTTGAGGCCTTCGGTGACTCTTGCACGATCATGATCCGTCGAATGAGGGCCGAGCGCTGCATGAGCCAATTTCAGGTGTCGTCTTGGAACATGATTTTCAGCCAAGAACATGGCGATAACTATGGCGACACTCACTGATCACATTCCAATTCAACGCCTTGCAGGATCATCGAGCTTGGCCCGACGTCGTGACGCACTGCAAAAATGTCTTCGCTGTCATCATTCGCCATGCTCTCAGCCACACCATCATTCTGTGGAGCTCCTTCCTCACACTGTTGAATTTCACACGCGGTGATCTTTGCTATCTCCGTGGCTTCCTCTTGAGCGAGGGTGAGACGGACTTTGGACGTTGTCAACTCTAAGCATGTAATAAGAACCTTCCGTCCAAAAATAAACAACCTAGATAGTACGTACGAGCAACAGTCGTTTCAAACGGATTGACTGCATTAGAGGGATCTTGCTCCCATGCCTCAATAGCAGTACTCCAGAGTCGAACATCTTCCATGGGGAGAGATGCAGTGAACTCAACATAGACGGCGGTATGTAAAGTACGGGCGGGAATCGCCTCTAGCATCGCTTTCAACAGACTGGCACCTGTCAAATGAATATGAGAACCAGTGCTCTGAACAGTGCCGGTACGTACCCATCAATGCCGATTTCCTATAGTTGTAGTTGCCGATATGATCATCAAGGGTATCAAGATATCCTCCCAGTCCCATGACCTTCAAACTGGCAGCCAGCTGGTTGAGCTGACTCCAACCATGTTCAGGGAGCCTCTCCATCCATCTCTCCAACGTGAGGTGTCTTGTTGAAGGAGAACTTGAGATGACAGCTTGGTATATGCGCCGGCAGATGAAACTTGGGAATTAGATAAACGAAGTTGGCAGGGTCTTGATGGGGCGTCATCGAAGACGGATAGATCGCGATTCGATCCCAGAGTTTCTTTGACCACTGACAGTTGATGTCGTAGGAAACTACCACACGCTGGGGCATCGAATGCTGCATCCTCGAGCAAAAAATATAATCCATTCGAACCTGTCTGTCCAAACATGTCAGACTTGTATTAAATCTATAAAAAAAAAAGTACTCACTCTTCACCATGGTCGAGGATTGTAACCGCCCCTGGCCCTTTGGCATCATGGCGAGCACAGTCTACAGTGGCCACGCCACTGGTTGCCAAACCTGCGCCACGTTTGGATGTTGCGAGTTTCACGGCTTGATGGTCTCTGCAGTCGCTAGGATCGTATGGTATGCGCTTCCCATACTCAGCGACGTGCTTTCTAAACTCTTCTTGCGCTACTACAAAACCAGAACCATTCACTAGGCTGGGGTCCCGTGCTGAGTTCGATACCACAAATCGGACGAGGTGGAAATTAGCATCGATAGCCAGAAATAAACTATATTTCCACCTGAACAGAGTGATCAGCACTAAATCCATATATTATGTGTCGGCACGTACGGATGCACAGTGTCCTGCTCCCAACCTTCCTCCAGGTTGATTCCCGGCCAAGGACATGCCGGACATTTGACTGCCAACGAACCAGCCGGAATGGGGAGCTTGCCCGGAACCATGCCTTTCAAATCACTGGGGAGATTTGTCAAGCTTTCAGTTTGAGGAGCTTCAGATATCGCCATTCCCGCACCATGCACATAAATGCTTGGAATCGGCTCTATTGAAATGAGTGAGCCATGTTCATCAGAGTAACTGCATAGCTTACTGGAGGTTGGCATGTGCCCGTATTATCGGTAAGGTGGACGAGAGTGTGGTAAAATTCATAGCCCGATACCTTGGACATAAAGGAGAGGAGGTGGAATACCTCCAACGTACGGAAGGTCGTTGCCATCTGAGGGTTCACAACAGTAGACGGAAAGAAATGGGAGCGGAGAAGCTGGCGCCATTGACCCAGGGATTGTGTACATTCGCAGTACTCGACGTGTACTGTTTGAATACCTTCCAGATCCAGAACTTGAAGTCGTGCGCGGCGTGGAGTTGGGCAGAACGTGTCAGGATCATGGCCTAGGGGCATGACCAGACCAAGTGCTCCCAGGGTAGTCTTCTTGAAAAAGGTTCCAGTCCATTCCTGAGTTCTATGAGAAGGGAAGGATCTAAGTCGGCAAACGAGCATTACCTGGATTCGGTGCAAGGGATTGTGGTAATGACGAAAGACCATGCACTCCTTGCAGTACATGAATGCCTCGTTGCATGAAGCACACCGGTAGAGGGTTTCCTCGACGACGGATGCCTGACATTGTGCGCACGATGAACCAAACTGTCGAGGATGTTCATCCCGAAACATCTCCTCAAGAAAGTCCCAGGTGAGGGGCAACCAATCATGGAAATGCGGATCGTCCTGGCCATCGAATGCAAATTAGCGAGGAGTAGCAAGAGAGAGACTGTCATTCATACCTGGCTAATAGCAGCATCCTCTGTTGATGCCCCAGGATCCATCGCCGTGTCGCCTTCATCCTCTGAGTCTGAGTCGCTGTTCTCTTCTTCAAGTGTTGGTCCGTGAAGCCACGACAAGTCACTGCCAGCGAAGTCATCCAAGACAGGATCATGCAACGACGAGGTGGATTTTTTGGAAGGGCTGGGGGGGGCATCATGGTAGGTCGTTCTCTTGTGGTGCTTGGAGCTCCCAGTGGCGACATTCACATTGTAATCCGTATGTCGCAACCTGACTGGTGCGGGTGCCGTTGGAATCTCTTCGAGTTCATCTTCTCAGAAGACTATGTCGGCCGATAACTTGGGTCGTTTGATTCTTCGCATGGTGAAACTAAGCTCGATGTCTTTAGCTAAGGATTTTGAATTCGCAACCAAACTCCGCTAGACTAATCTGGGTACAGGGCTTATTGCGGCATTATAGTAGCAAGACTGTGAAGAGGTTATTGCGGCAATATAATAATAACAAGATTGTAAACAACTACTACATCTCGTAAACGGTGGTAACTCCTCCAACTGTCATGCTCGTGACTGGTACCTGCACGTTGAGCTCGTCATACCCCGTAGCTGCCACCCAAGCATCAACATCAAGACGTTCCCACTCAGCCGGATTGTGGTCGGTACCCGTCGGCAACGCTGCTCGCCAGTACAATAGTTGAGTCTTAGCTCGCATCCTCAACTCCAGCCCGACTCTTTTCGTTCTCGCTCCTTGTTTTGCATCCGTCGACATAACATCATGTCCATCGTCTGCCCTAGCCAAAACGGACATCGAGTGGTCACTGCTGCTCTCCTCGGTGCCGGATAATGTCCCTTCGTTTGAGGACTCTTCGCTGGACCTGGAAGACGCCGAGGAGTCGCTGGTCTCTTCGGGGATACTGAACATAAACTGATGCATGGCGAGTTCGTTTTTGGCGTCCTGGCCGCCCATGCGATCCAACTGGTTCTCGAGGCACTAGGCAAAAGATTCAATCAGGGAGGGAAGGTTGCGGTGACAGGTCCACTCACATGGTAGCACTCTTGTATGCTGGCTTGGTATTCCTTGGCCCAAGAATTCGTCACACACTCGGGGAACCATCTGACCCACATATACAAGAACCACTCCCAGAAATTGGCTGTCTCCTCGCACTCGATTGCACGCACATATGTATCCAGATGTTCTTTCAATGCGCGCCGCATGGGTCCACTGAAATTTGTTTGGGGGATCCGCTTCTACAGACCATAGAAAAGAGTCAGATGTGGAAAAACATCCACAGCGACATGAACAATACGTACCAGACGCGGTGGCAAACCCCACACGTTCTTATCGTCGTGGTTGTCCATTTTGTACAGTAACAAGGAGATGTGGAGGGATCGACCCTACAAAGCGGGGAGCTGGGAGACATCTGGAAAAGCTGGCGCCAGCCATATATGGTCTGATGAGTCGTAGACAGTGCCAGAAGACGTATGAGAAGCCAAAGCTGGACACGTGGTGAAATCCGTGGTATTGAAGGACCCAGCACAAAGCAGGAATAGGAAGTGTAGCAGTGTAGGGTACCCCATGATGGAGGGAGGAGGACCATGGGGGAAGGAGACAAACTAGCTCGTTGAACATGTCACACCATTGTGACATTACAAAGTCAATGCTATTAAATAGGACACGGCCGGTATCCGCGGACTACATGGTCTGTACAAATGGAACTATGCTAGTTGATACGCTAGTAGGCCCTGCGTGAATGCCGCCCTGAGCTCGCTGACGCCTGATAGAGCAGAGCATAAGAGATCCTGTAACAGGTCCACCACATCTTGTACATCACGACCAAGCTGCTCGGCGTCCTTCCATAAGTCAGTGCAGCCCATCCGTCGATAAATTCCGGTGACGATGACGGTCACACGGTTGTGCAACCTGTTGAACGGTTCGAGCGCCTCCAAAATCACGGCACAGGGGTCGGTGACATGCTCCTCACTTGCCTGGGCATATACGGTGGCAGCAAGCTTGATGGCAGGTTCGTTGTTGAGACATCGAGTAAGTCTAGCCCGGTTTTTTTCGATACCAGCTTTCCATTCGTCGAGCGTAGCCGGTTTGGGCACGGACCTAGACACGAGAGTTAGATACCACTCAGAATGAAATTTGCATGATATAGAGGACGCATGGGTAGGCAGCTGATGGACGACGAGCTTGACGTGGTTCCTTGGAAGGCACATGGTGGCGGTCTCATTCATGGTTGTCTGATGAAGAGGTATAGCATTGACGCGCCTTCCTGCAGACTATGTCGCGATTTCTGAGAGGGAGGAGAAATAAGTGGATTTTCCTGGTCGTCGAGAGTGAGCTCACCTTTGATAGTAGCCCTGCTGCGCCAAGGTGTGGGCCACAGCTTTTTCATCTTCTGTGTTGTACTTGCGTGGACGGCCGCGTGGTCTCCGACGAGGTGCATCAGTGGCGCCAGAACTAGGCATGTGAGTGGAAGCAGAGTCGGTTGCATTGCCATTGTCGTCCGTCATGGTCAGCCGTGAAGGGTGAAAAGCATGCCGAGTGAAGATGCCGTGGCTGGAATGCAGGGTCCATACCCAACCAGATCTAATGATTTTAAATGAATATCAATGGCTTGGGATGAACGTGATTGAAATTTGACTTCATAAATGTACCATAGTAGCTGTACTGAGCCTGAACGCGATGAAATTTAACTGGAGGAAGGACGCACGAAAGTGTGGTGAGATTGAAAAAGATGGATTGGGTACTTGGGCATCAATCACTAGTGGTAATCATCCTACGTTTGCCTGATGATTTTATACTGATATTAAATCATTTAGCTGCCGGCGTCATATCGCCAGGGTCTACCCTTGCCAGATTTTTATGCAAGGCCCTCAGAGTTAGTTGAGAGTGGTCTATGCACACCATCTACCTATTTTCGTTCCAAATAAGCTGGAGAGATACGTATCTAGGGTTAACGATGTCGTGCCGGACTTGCCGGCATTGTGCGCTTAGGTGGTATCATTCAGTTTCTTGGTTATTTCGCCACGGAAATATGTATCAACTTTAATTACAAGCAGGACTGATGGAATACATGACGGGGATTATGGGTACGGTAAGTCATCTCAGGGAGTACGAAGCTCCACATCCTCTCCACACCCTCTTGATCAGTAGCTCCAACCCCATTTTGAACCCAGTGCGCCGCTCTCGTGTGCGAATCGTGGTGCATTTTTATTAATCGGAAGTTGGTGTCAAAGGTACGAGCGAGAGCCATTTGCCAGGCTGAATCAACATTTGGGGAGAGAGATCGTGGAATTGACTGCGGCCTGCGTGAAAATCAGAAAATGAAATTGAATTGACCAGGGGACGACTCACGCTCGGTAACGTGGCAATGAGGGGTTGCGCCACCGGACCATTGCCCATGCGGCTGCCCTGCAAAGAGATCAGTACATTGACAGCCGAGCTCAGTAAAAATCTACTTACAGTAGATTTTCGTCTTCGTCTGTGCGTGCCATGCTGGGGTAGGTTTTTGGCAGGGACGATGGGTTACAGGAAGCTTTTCGGTATTACCCGAAGTTGAGCTGTACAGTTACAGCCACCAAGCCACCAAATAAGTCCGGCTGATGCCGAGCTGCCAAAAGGGGGGAAGTCGCAATAAAAAAACTCCAGATCAAGATCAAGATCAAGTCCCAAGTCTAGAATGTCCGATATAACCGAGGAAACACGTCGCGGGAGCAGTTTGATAGGGTATAATCACAGTATTTATTTTTGGGAGCTAGCTAGATCTAACTACAGTACTAGAGATAATTTTTTTTGGGAGTGTAGATAAGCGTAATAGATGTAAACGACAGTGAGACTCAGAGCAAAGTAAAAAAAACAGATGCGGGGATAGTGGATAGTCGACGTAATAATGTCCAAGAAAAAAACCCCCCCCCCAGCGGACTCAAAGGACACGGACCTTGCCCTGCGCAAGGGCTGCCTGGAAAGCCTCCTCAGCTTCGGCACGCATCTTATATTTCTTGTGGCATGCGTGAGCGACCCCAGAGACCAACGGCTGGACGACTTCCCTGCATCCCCAGTGAGTAAGATTCACGAGTTCAACAAACAACGTACCAGTTTGAGAAGATGCCCACCTCACGCCCAGCTGTAACTACATACCATGCCTCTGACGATTGCCCAACGGCAGGATTGAAGGCTCCACAGTTAGAGCAGTGGAATCCAGAGTGAACCTGGGCTGGTGGCTGCTGAGTCGGTGGCACACGAGAAGACGATGCTACTGGTGGCGCCGGGATGCACGCCGGGAACTGTGGCTGGGAACGCAGCATGGGTGAACAGGGCACGGGCGACGACGGGCGCCTCGGAGGATGTACCAGAGGCAACTAGAAGGAGACTCAGCTGGATGGAAACGAAGGAAAGCTGAGCACTTACCAGTCGGGGAGGGACCAACCTCGCCCTCAGAGAGCACGACGGGGACTTCAGGACCATCTGTTGCCGCCGTGCTCGCTGCGGTAGCGTCACTGCCTGGCTCTCCAGGAGCAGACGTCGCTGGAGTGGAGGGAGGAGCAGCATCGCGGACTGAAAGAAAGAGTCAGTGAAGGTGGTAGTGTGGGCACAAATAAATTTACCTGGTGAGGGTGTTGAGCGCTTCTAAAAGTGCCGCAAGGGCTTCAGGGGCGAGGTTGAGCGATTGTTGGGCCATTTGGTTTAGCTTCAGGGTCAGATGATAGTAACAATCAAGGGATGAAGAGCTCCCGTAAGTGATCACGGCACTTTATATAGCCCCCGCGGGGCCTTTGCCAGTATTTGTAGCAAATTAAGATTTGAATCTTGCTGGCATTTCGGCTGGAACATCGGCAGAGTGGAAGCCGAGTGCAACTATACAGCTCCTGCTGCTGTATCCCCCCCATTGTGTAACTGAAATATTCTTCGGATAATCTCTGCATAACGCAAGTGTTCGGGAATTGATACAAGGTATGTCTATCTATGTGATATAAAGCTTCCGATGACATTGTGTTCAGATGGACATATCAAAGCCTAAATCACCATCACCGCCACCCCCCGATCCGACTGGCGCCACCATGACCATACCTGCATGGAAGAAACCTGGCCTGAAACCTTGGGCGACTCCAGAACTGTGGGCATTCTTAGAGACTGGAATCCCTGACTATCGGAGCGCCCAGGCCGTCAAGGGGAAGACCTCTGCTATCGATACTTTCTTGAACGATTTCATGCCAAAATTTTGGGTTGTGCATCCGATAGCGGGTACTAGAATGGCTGCAAGTGATCGCATGGTTAGTCATATTAAGAGTGTGGCATTTGTCATCACTAATGGTTTGCTAGCGCATAAAACAATGGTTTCAAAATCATGGCAACAAGAAAGTTGAGACCGTGGTCCGCATTTCCGACATCTTCGCCAAGCCGAAGACTCGTGCCTTGAAAGCGGAGGAGGTGTATTCGCGCCTGTACTACCAGGATCGCATCAAACCCGTGGTAGATGAGCGGAAGGCTGGAGTAAGCTCTCGTGCAGAGGTGCTGCGTATAATTAAGGATATGACAAAAGAGTTATTTAATGCGGAGAGTCCAGAGGTTCGCTGATACGCCGTCTACGCGTTCACACCTAGATTTTGCAAATTTGTAACAATACAATTGCATACCTATCCTATACTAGTGATAGTAAAAGGACTATAGCTGAGGCTTCGAGCTGATAGTTACAGCAGTATGCGACTAGTGAAGCCAGGACTTAGATGCGACACCACTAGTGGGTCAAATCTACCAGCCGGCCGTACTAGTGACTTGAATACTAGCCGGACTAATTAATATAAGACCACTAGTAGACGAGTATCGCGACTAGCGCACCAAACAAGAAGCAGAATACACAGATCTCGTGAAGTTCAGTCACTAGCAGACCGATCGGGGCAGAAACGCCTAAGTCAGGTTAACTAGTCACGCAGCAATCTCGAAGCAGGACTTAGAAATGAATTAACAACGGATTAACGTTACGCCCAGATCCGACTAGTGCAATCAGATCTACTACGATCGGTACTAGTATAGCCCGGCTGCGCTTTCAATCACGGCCGACTACGGTTGCGAGCACGAGGATGTGGCTAGTCATTCATCTCCTGGCGCTAGTGGCGCGTTGCTGGGTCAAGAATGCGAGATTAAACCGATAGCTGAGCTTCGTGGCTCACTAGTCGTCCAATAGTAATTTCTAGACCGACTATTGCATGTTTATGCGCGATGTTTCGGGCCTAGCCAAGAAATCAGTACCGAAAATACCCCACTAGTGTAGCTGTTTGTGTCACTTTGTACCTTTCTTTACAGTATATAAGTAGTAGAATAGCCACTCGCACAGGGAGGCAAGCCATCCCTGCGATTGCGAGTGACTAACAAGAGTTTAGTGCCCCAATTAAAGGCTTTTGTGCTTAACCTCGACGAAGCGGCTACTAGTCGCTAAGTTACCTATAGAATTGAGTGAATTGAAGTCCCTTTTGAGCAATACTATTGTGTCCTGCAAAGACCAAGAGTGTTTCGAAGTAATTCTTGCAATTTCTCGAAGTTAAAGTATTATTCTTAGGCCAAGAGTGCCACTAGTAAGCTAGAGTGCGAACTAGTCAAGTGAAGATCACTTGTAGGAAGTAGTACAGGGCCAAGAGAGCCATTATTACGAAGCAGTCATAGTCCCAACGAGCGCAGTAGCTCAAAACCAAGTCACATTCATTCAATTGTGTCTTACCCACCCCACTAGTGCAAGTAGTACGCTTGTAAAACTCACTAGTAACGAATAAAGTGTCTTTTGAACAACATCCCTTGATTATTGAGTCTGCAGAGTGCTTCTATCGTACTCGAAACACCCGAATTCAATCAATTGGTGATAGTGTAGAGTTGTGAGAGGTTTAGTGTCGGTTGGAGATCATTTCCGCCCACTAGTCTTTTGTCACTCGCCGTTACCGAGCACATCATCGCACAGAGGTGTCAGCACGGATGAAAGAGCAGGTAGTTTCGACGACGGCGGAGCACGATGATGAAACCATCACTCCAGAGATGTTTGCGGTGTATGTTCACACCTACCGTGATTTTGCTTGGTTCTAAATATAATTTTAGTGCGCTCGGTGCCACTCCCGGACAAATTAAGGCTTTCAATAAGGCACTGTCGAAGGCAACGGGCTGTGCGGTGATGACTATACTTGGCGGTCCGGACCCTTGGGAGAATGGGAAGATCGCAATGTATGGGTCCGTGTATTCATATCACTTGTAAAAGGGAGAAGATGCACTAACATTTATCTCAGTTTCCATGCAGGTGAAGACAAGCATGGAAGGACGTTTGGCCAGGCCTTTCCCAATTTCAAGGAGACTTACCTCACGCCGTTCACAAGATTTCTTCGAGAGGTTTATCGTACGTGGTTTTACATAAGTAGCTTGTACACTCTTTGACGTATGTGATCATGACAGCGGCTGATGTTCGTTTGGCTCGAGCGCTTAAACAGGATGAAGACGCTCCTGGCAAGTCATCTCAAGACGGTGTAGGGAGCTCTAGCAAGCCAGTTCCGGATGACAGAGATGTAGTAAATGGAGAGCAAGTTGATGAGGAGATTGTTATGGAAAGCGCATCGAAAACAAACAGCACTGAGGGCCACAAGGCGGCAGACGACATCGATGTCAAAGGAGAGTCGCGGCGTGCTTCGGAAGGCCAGCAATCAATCGAACCTCTACCTTCTCCTATCGACCCTCCGCCTTCTCCTCGTGTCCCTGAGGACAAGGACCAGATTCCCCCCCCAAGTCCTAGTCCTGAGCTCGATAGGGACATAAACGATGCTCGTGAACTGGTAGAAATTGAGGGAGCTGGCCCAGCAGATGGAGACGATGCCTCTGGGCGACTGCCTGAAGACCGTGATGGTAATGACAGGCAGCCATCAGAGGAGATGCCTTCTGGCGACGCGTCTTCTCAGATCCCTCCCGGTGATATTATCAATCCGACGGTTGAACCCCCAACAGATGAGCCTACGGGTGCCAAAAGTCGCAAACGCCAATGTTCCCAAGCTAAGGTTACTGAGAGCCTGGTGAGTACACGACCCAAAAGAGCATGGGCAGGTCCAGCGTCAAAGGAGATTCTGACGCTGGCAGAGCGGGCGGGGCTTGCAGGAGACATTCGTGCACCGAATGTTCCTAAGAAGCATAGAGCCAGGAAGACGTAGTATAGCATGTATGACGGTCGTTTAATGTCCTAGCTTGAATTCATGCATGTTGACGTCTTGAAATTGTCCTCGGACTTAAGTGCACAGAGAGGCTGGAGTTAGACAGAATTAGATATTAGACGTGAGAGACGTGAGGGCGACCGAAGTAGAACAGTGACCGACTTCAAGGTTTTTTGGGGTGAGGTCAGGCAAGCCTCGCCAGACGAAAGATCAACGCAAGTCTTTTCGTACGAGTGGAAAAACATACGGAGCACAATAGACAAGGGAATGATGGAAATGATTGTCACGGCCAACGGTTGTATCAAGGTATGCAGCGAAGAATGGTGAGAACGAAAGCGAGGTTGAGGAAGAACATACGGAGGTTCGGGAAGACATGGGAAAATCATATTAACAGATGGGAAAGACGTGACACGCGGGATCCATTAATAGTGCTCACACCTGTAAGTGGACGATCCAATAATAGGGCTCACACCAGAGCGTAGCGATGGATTTGCGGTAGGGAAGGATAGAGTGCACGAGGGATCCATTAATAGTGCTCACACCGAAGTATGGCGACGGATTCGTGGTATGGACCGACAGCTGTGGAAAAAAACTAAAAATACAACATCAAGGGCGAAAATCTAAATTTATCACACTAACAAATTATGAAACCTATTTCTGGCATGCACAATGGGTGGGGGAGCGCATGAGCGTACGGATACCCCCTGCGCCCACCCGCCTATCGCTGGAGCCACTGTAGGTAATAATTAATGAGACGTAGAGTACAAGTGCAGGCAATAATACATTATATCCTGCTTTGCTGCCGCAGTCTTTTAATTGATTATAGGGGGGTTAATGCCTGTGTCACCACCCATAAGAAGATTCGTCAGATTTAGTATCCGTAGTGGGCATTCCAAGCAGAAGTGTCATAGTACTTGTTATCCTTCCTGTCATCCTTCTTGTTGTCGTCTTTCTTGTCATCCTTCTTGTCATCCTTGTGGTCTTTATCATCCTTGCCATCATCACAGTCCTCCTGCCAGGTGTCAATGTCGATGATCTCGACAAACAGCTCGCAGATGAACTTTTCATCCTTCTCATCACGCGAGTAAGCTAGAAAGAAGGCATTAGATGATTCGGGAGAAGGAGTAAACATCAGACGTACCCTGGCAAGAGTTACATTTGTCGTCCTTCTCACACAAGCTCTTGCACTCTGAGGAGACATCAGTGACATGGACAAAAAATGAAGAGATGCACTTACCGATCTCGAAGGTGATCTTGTTGACTTCCTTGTGCTTGTAAGGGGTGTACTTTCCCTTATTCCATCCCTTGAAGTCATTCTTGTGCTCAAACACCGGTGTCCAAGTGCAGTCTCCATGACCGCCATCCTTTCCCTTGTTGCCGTAGTTGTAATCCTTGCTTCCACTGTCTTTGCCCTTGTGGTCGACATTGCCGTACGAGTTGTCTCTAGCTTGGATGGAAGCAGAGAGGGTGGGGACCACAAGGGCCGCGAGAGGGAGGAGAGTAGCAACTGAGAAATGCATCATGATGAATGGGCTGATAGTAGGTAAGTAGATAGATGAGGATGGTGTGTCTGTCTGGAGAATCCTGGTGATTTGAAAGCCCTTTTATATCTATTCCGAAGGCAGAAAGTCCCCCACAAAGTAAGTGGCTGTCTTGACCAACCGTGAACCTCGAAAAATGTCACATTGAAACAGCATCGAGCACAAGATGAGGGAAGTGTAATCTACTCCAAGACCTGCCAAGCCTCAAAGGAGCCTGCTTCGAGTGGTGGTAACCAAATACAGTGCAGGCAGGAACATCGGTTTCAGATGTAGTGGGAAAAACTCTAGAGAAACCTGCTATCTGTGGGACTTGGGTATGCCGAGAACAATCAGTGAAGCGAGATTGTAACAGTCTGTGATTGTTTTGATGTCAGATTCACAGTGGATGTCACGACTAGGAATGAGGACTTTGTTGAAGTTGTTGATGAAGGGGGATCGGAACTATGGAACATGAGCCGAGTATTGCCGCTGCCATGTCGGCGTTTGCTGTAGTGTCTTCTGTCTCTCATGGCAAGTCGTTATAGTAAAGGACCATTCAACTATCTGGACAACAAATTTGATCCTTCTATATGGCGAGCGCCTGGATATGCTCAGAAACTCATATGAAGCCAGTAGCCTTAACACAATGGCTCAGGACCTTCAAAGGCACTTTTCTTTGAATTGGAGGACTCTGGCATCATGATGGTTTACCAAGCAACTCACGATTTCACTTGGCATATTTCGCTTTCCTGCTGTCCGCTATGATGTTGAGCCAAGCTGAGGATCACTTAGTTTCATCGAGAAAAGTCTATGTTTCTTGTTGAACACGGGCTCAGCATATTCGCCTACCTCACTACTTTCATTCTCCACTCGACGTCCTTGGCTGAGCTGAAATGTCTTTCCCTATGAGTATCAACCCTCCCGCTTCTGGTACGGCTGCTCTCCAACTTCTCTGAGACCGATGTTCCTACTGCCACTCGAAAGCGGGTTCTTTTGCAACTTGGCAAGTCCAAACCTCCTTCAACGGGTGGATCACCTCTCGTTGGATTTTTGTTTCTCAAGTCGGCTCAATTGCTCAAGGCTTGCTCTGACAATAGATTTCTAAGACTTGTGGTGAGTCACCTAAGAAATATTCGGCAATTCAAGGCAGTGCATTGACAGCCGAGCTCATTGAACGGTTCAGGACCTTGAAGCCATCGTCGGAGGACTCTAACTCTGCCCCATAAGCGCTATGGAATATCGAGCGATGGGCAACCTCATCCGGTGTCACAGTGTTTCAGATTCCTGGTATCGCCATGACCGTTGAAGGGAGGCCTGCAGAGTCATGACTGACAAGGAACACATGTTATTGTCTTTCTCTAAGAGCATCAACTCCCAACCATCTTCTGAGACTGACGCTGGCCGCTGACGTTTGTTAGGCTTGGTGTCTACCACTCCGAGCAGAATCTTTTATGGCTTGGCAGGTCTTTGAATCACCCACGGCCACGAAACTCCACCTACACACACTGTTTTGACATGGCGTTCTCCAAGTTCAGTAAAGAGAGGGACTTTCTTCCTTCAAATAGATATAAAAGGGCTCCCAAATCGCCAGATTCTCCAGACAGTCACCTCAACCTCGTCTATCTACTTGCCTACTATCAGCCCATTCATCACGATGCATTTCTCAGGTTGCTACTCTCCTCCCTCTCATGGCCCTCACGGTCCCCACCCTCTCTGCTTCCATCCAAGCTAGGGATGACTCGTACGGCAATGTCGACCACAAGGGCAAAGACAGTGGAAGCAAGGATTACAACTACTGGCAACAAGGGAAAGGATGGCGGTCATGGA
>JAUEPT010000150.1:0-82172 GCA_030435635.1 Armillaria borealis
ACATGCGCACAAGACCGTATCTCGAGATGCGGCACAAATCAGGAAGGCCGAGTTAGCCGCGGAGAGAGCTGCACGCGAGGAAGATGTGAAAGGAGAGCTGAAGAAAGCGGAACGAACGAGGATGGAGCGGAACAAGGTCCTTAAACGCGAAGCAGACGTAAGGCTATTTATAGTACTTCCTCCGTGATGTATATTGCTGACCTTTCTTTTCTTTTTATAGATGGAGAAAAAGAAATTAAAGGCTGCCCGCCACCTCATAGCGATCAATACGCCGCGGGACCCCATTCCCGATCCCAAGCCAAAGAGGAAGGGAAATCGGCGCCACACAAGAAGGTGGCTGCGCAAGTTAACGCGATTGACATGAACAACCTCTTGCTCTTTCTTGAGCCTGAGAAAACAGTCCCCGGTGCTTCGAAGGAAGTACCAGGAAAATGCCAAAAATGTGACAGTAAGTTCACGTCATCTAATTTCACTTACCCTCTTGACGCTGTAATTGAATGAAGAGGTCCTCCTCGGATGGCCAAAACGCCGACTTGTTGTCTACCGGCAGATGGTCCGAAGACCGTTCACTCCCCCAGTCCATATCAAAAAGACGCGACGGATGGGTTTGCCCTCATCTTCGGCTGACATTCTCAGCTCAAACAAGGTACGTCTTTCTTCTTGTCTTGTTCTTATTCTTGAATATTGGTTTTTCAAGTACGAGAATCGTGTGAAGCTTGCGCCAATCTGGTACCACTTGTCATGCCTCAGTGAAGGCCAACTCAACCATATCCGAGAGAAGGGGGTTCGATTCGGCCAATCCATCGACGATCACCTCAAGCGTAGCATTCAGAAGAAGTTTAAGTTTCAGAAGGAGATAGGAAGGGTGGCAGGGGATGATGTTGATGTAGATGAGGAGGAGGATGAGGAGGATGCTAGTGGGGAAGAGATTAGTGAATGAAGTAGTGGTGCTGTCCCCGCCAGTTCTTGATCTAGTTTTTTTTTTTGATGATATGTACTTTCAATAAAGCATTTTCCATACGATATTGGCTTAGAAAAGAGACACAGTAAGTATATATTGAGCAAATGAGCACATGATATCCCATCATCTGTCGCACCAGATATGGGCCACAGGATGAAGATCATTTCTACATGTTGTAAGTCGTATCTACAACTGTTCATGGCACTGGGTGTATGACACAGAATGCAGATGCCTTATACATGCTTTACAAGAACCTTCATGGCACCAAATGCGGGCGACAAGATCCAGACGCCTTGTACATGTAGTACGTGTTACACAACGCCATTCATTGCACCATATGCGTGCCAAAGGATGAACACGCGTTGTTCATAATACACACTGTTCATGCCACCACATATCGAGGTGTGGAACATGTAGTACATGGTATACACAACTATTCATTGCCCTAGATGTGGGCCACAGGATGCAGCTTCTTACGCGTCCCAGTCCATCGCACCAAATCCAGGCCATGGCATGTAGCTGTGTTCTACCATCGATGTCACTATGCGTCACCCCAGATTTGGGCCGCAGGGCAAAGAACACTCATACCTGTGGTAAGTAGTACGTACTACTGTTCATGGCCCCAGATGCGGGCCAAAGGATCAAGACAACTCATACATGTGATAAGTGGTACGGACTACTTTATTTTATTTTATTTTATGTTGTACCAGTTCCTCAGTAATAAGCACTATCATTGTATCTAAAACACTACGATAGCATGCCAAAAAAACACTTAACTGTCTCTTGTATTTAATTGACTTAGATGTGTGTGGTGCGAGGGTTCTGGGAAAGGTGTGCAAGAGTCGCATCCAGGGTTCGCCTCCTAGTGCGTAGGGTTGGCGAGAGTCGTCTCGAGGTCCAGAGTTCTCCTCCAGGTGCATAGGGTTGTGCCAAAGTTGCCTCCAGGGTTCGCCTCCAGAGGTGTAGGGTTGCGCCAAAGTCGTCTCCAGGGTTCGCCTCCAGGGGTGTAGGGTTGCGCCCAAAAAAACTCAACCCTAATGTGTAGGGTTGAAAAAGTCTCCATATAATAAAGTCTATGGACCGCTGCAAGTATCGAATGGAGGGTCGGAGCGTCTATCACTAGGCGCTGCTCTGGCCTATTCGATCCACCTTCGATTATCGGGCCGACATCCGTTCCCGTGCGAGCAAACATCCTCTGATGCGACCACACCTCTCCCTCCTCCTCTGCTACCATTGCAACAATATCACACGCATACATCCATCTTTCTCCATATGATATTGATGGCATGGCGTCAGAACGCGGACCAGGATGGCAGCCGAGGCGAGTCCCTCTTGATATGGTCGAGAGATGGAATCGATACAAAGGACTCCTCCTCTCGCCACCTATAGATGGGATTGGTCGATGGCATCGATGGTAGTTCGAATCGGTCATAGGCACCGCCTGTCATTATCAATCAGTGCACTGACAGGAGCGGACAATGTAGCTTAACATACGTGGGTGCCCCGGGCCTTCATCAGCTTCTTCCCACCTTATCGCAAAGCTCCCTCTTCTCGGATGCTGATGCATTGATGCCATCCAACGATAGTCGTAGATGAACGGGAATTCGAGTTGCAGCAGCAGTAGAGACCGTCAACGAGCTTGTGGCGGGACTGACTCTGAGAAGCACGCGACGACGGCACTGTAAGGAACGGGACGAGAGTGTGCACTAGAATGGTAGGGATTAGCTACGCAAGTAATCGTACATGTAGAGGATAGCGTACATGGGAAACATCTGCCTCGTCTGTGCGGGGTTCATCACATCGTTCTCGGTGATCAAAGGATCTGACAGGGTTCGTCATCGGCGGCTACGCGCCTGCACCTCCGCTTTCGAACGCTTCGCAAAGGTTGGGTCTTGAACGGAAGCGGATTTTGTGGGTTGGGGTCAAAGAGGGGTCGTTTGTCACTTTGTCTAGACCTAGCACCATAGTAGTCCCCTCGACGGCGGCGCCCCAGTCGTTCGACCACCTATGAGTATGCTCAGTAATCAGAGGCAGATCGGCCTGCGAGCTGTTATCAATCACTGACAGGCAGCAAGTAGCGTAGCTTAACGTACCCAAGTAGATTCCCTGACCCTCCCTATCCTGCAACGTCCCTTCGATACATTTATGTACGAACGCGGTGGTGAATGGATGAATCGATACAAACCGAGTCGATAATGCCAGCAGCAGGAACGGAGCAGTCATTGTTGAGGGTTGTGTACAGACAAGCAGTTGACACTCAAGCTAGGGCAAAGATATAGACTTATACAAGGACCAAAGATATCGAACGGCTTACCTCACTACTCGGTTTTCCTCCTTCTCTCGATCCCCGGCACCTAAGTCTAGGAGAGGCACGTGAAGATGGAAGAGTCTTGACGTTGAACCTCCGTCTCCAGCACGCTTGAGAGATAGTAAGGGTTATCTGCGTCGGCGTTAGGCCTGCAACCTTGATTCTGAGTGTCGCCTTGCCATCATGATGGTGGGAGTTAAGAAAAGAGCACGTATGGCTGACGTAACCAAAACCTCGCACCCCTCGGCTCGATCCTCGGATTGTCCTCGGACCTCGGCGAGGATACAAACGTTGACCGGTCATCAATGCATCTTTCGCATTCACATCTACTGTTACCTACACGAACAATCAATCAATACATCTTGTCCCTCCAGTGGTGCAGCAGTATCACTGTCAAGCTGTGTTCGACTCCCCGCCAGGGCCGTAACAGGTAGCAAATGGTCTTTGTTCTTTTTTTAACAACCTTGAACATTCCTCTAGCGTTGACGAGGAGGGAAATGACACATCCAGATGAGATGCTATACCACAGCCCGTACCATGCTCTCTCTTTCTAAATTCTTCCTCCAGGAACAATACAGCGAATCCCAACAATCGGAGAGCCGCTTCCAGCTCTGTCGACGGTTACCTTTGATATCCATTCCATTTCATCTCCCCGTTAGTGTAGTCGTTAGTGGGTTCAATTCCCAACAGAAGCATCATTACCGGGAGCAGGACCCATTTTTATGCTTTACATGCCAAATTCCTGGCTTACACTCTACGAGACTCATTTTGTGGCGACATAAAATTGACGCATCGTCAGTCTCCCTTTTATGAAGCCTGTTTCGGTGAAAGGTACAGTACTGGAGTTCGAATCCCCGTAGCAGAGTCTGCTCACTGGGTGCAATGTTTTTAGTTTAAATAAGCACAAAGATGGGATTACAAGCGCAAGCCGCAAGGTTATGGCTCGCCGACTTTGTCATTGATATTTGATAGAATATTTCATCGTATTGTCCCTCCTAGGGAGATGTATACCTTCCAGCTGCTTCTCTTCAGCTGCTCCAAGAAGGGAGGGGCCACATCGTTTCCTGAAGAAGATACGGGACGAGCTGCGCTGTTGCGCATAGAGGAAGGTGCATGTCCGCAAGAGCAAAAGACGAGCCTGTCCAGCGGGAAGCTAGGGGCCCCGAGCGAGCATACACTAGTGTGGCTGATGTGTGTAAAGTCTTCGTTTCGTAAAGCAAAACACCTGCCATCCACGCGTTGACGTCCTTTCCAGTGGGCCTCGCAAACTCGCTCATAATCATCGCTCTTGAAAATCAGACGAGTGACGGATAATTGGGTGGAGACTGCAATGTTTATGCATGAGCACCCGCGCTACGTTTAGGATCAGAGCCTCCCTTCGTGCATGATACACCATTATACTATTCCAGTGATCAAGAGCCGTCTTTTCTCTGAAAAAGGAAGAAAGGACAGATGACGACGAGGGGCCTTATCCTCGGAACCGTATCTAGCCAGATATTATCGGTCAAAGCATTCTCATATGTGTATTAAGATAACTTACGATTTATCCAATATTAGCGTAGCAACGTGGGTTCAAATCAGAGCAAGAGAATGAGAAGCTGATATTGTATTCGTGTTTTTATTTATTTTTAGCTCGGTGCTGAAAACGAGCGTCAAATGAAGCGTGATCGAGGTAAATTCAGTACGCTGACCGGGCATCCTTACATATACGACAACCCCGTAAAGGATATGACAAGCGAAGTCGATGGTACCAGCAGTAGCAGTAGGCGGCGTTTATACTGCATGAGGCTTGAGCAAGGGGGACCATCGGCACATTGATACCGCACCAAGTACATAGAGGGATTTACCGCGAAATGACGCCTTGACGTTGAAGTGTTTTGACGAGACGCGGTTCTCAGCGTCCGCTGCAGGCCTGCTATAATGGTGTTGAGTTTTATAGACTTTGACCTCCTAGGAGTAAGCGTATTCCCCGTAGGAATATAGCAGCCGTTATCAGCGAAGCATGCCGTCTACCGGAGAAACACGTGAGTCTATCTCGCTGGAGGACTTCATTTGGGGGAGCTGCGATAGCACACATACCCTGAATTAAGATTGCGATAAATGGGCATCGATTGGTCCTCTAAAGATACAAGGGAGGGTGTCATTCGTATCAACGTCGTATCCAAGTTTTTGAGATAAGCAAAAGCAAATAGGACTTTCGGAGACGAAAATTAGAAGATTTTTTATGGCAGCCGAGCGAAGGTCCACGCGACGGATAGCTCAGGATATCGAAAACGAAGCGTAGGACTGAGCTGAGTCAAATTTCGGCACGGTTCTGCCTCCTTGCACAGTAAGCGGGTCATCGACAGGAGTCATCTTTGGTCTAGGAAGGGAAGAAAGGATCGAGCCATATCTTGTGGGATATCATGATCGTATCCTTGTCAATTTCTATACAGGAAAGCTAGAGGCACAGAATCGACGTCGTCCTTTACTCTGGCTATGATGGGCATGACAGGGAATGTTGCCAGAAGTCATCCTGCCAGTGATTCGAGTCCAGTGTGTAAAATTCGGTAGTAAAACATCAAGGTCTTTTTCAGACGATAGAGACCAGACAACGATTGAAGCAAAGAGGGACTCGCAACGACGAATGATAGGTACGAGAAAAGCCGGAAGAGCGATAAGATTAGATCTGGTAGTCTGATTCAATTTGATACCCACGTGCAATCTTAGCCACCAACCACAGTGTACTTCCGCTGTCCTACGGGTCGAATCCAGAATTTGGGCTTATCTAGCGACGATGCCCATGAATACCACGCTACCTGTTCTCTCCCTTTGAATGGGCGCATCTTTCATGACCCTGACTTCCTTATGACAGAAACATAAGTCGGCGAGCTCGGGATCTTTGCTCTGTTTCAGTCTTCTTCTCAGGCGATTTGCGGGCGGCACGAAGGTATTTTCTCCTTAGTTCATGTTATCGATCCTGATAAGAATCTGAATTGTCAGTGCACATTGGATGAACGGACTGGGCGCTTACCTAGGACCCCAATACCGCCGAAGACGGAAATCCGATTATCCTCCACTTGTCGGTGAGTTCGCAAAATAGTCTTATTCTTTTCCTTTCGACAGATAAATTCCCGTTGATTCTGACAAGCATCCTCCACATATCATCGACATCTCCCATGTTGACTCCCACCTCCAAAGGTGTCGCAGTCGTCACAGGGGCTGCTCAAGGCATAGGAAAAGCCATCAACCTCCGACTCGCAGACAATGGATTCGAGTTATCCACTAACGATATCGCACTCGGTGCAGGCCGAGATCATCAAGAAAGGCCGCCGATGCGGTGTCTTCCATGGGGGATGTATCGAATGAAGAGGATGTCAAGAGTATGATTGAGGGCGTCGTCAACACGCTAGGCGGACTAGACGTGGTAACTTATCATCCACCACTGGGGTAAACCGTACTCATCGTTCTCCCGAAAGATAGCAGCAAACGCAGGCATGTTTCCAACAGCCAGCGTACTCGACTGTCCGTCTCCTAGCCTAAATCATCCCCATCTCACGCTTACTCGCGTTTCATAGACACAGTCGAGCAATGAAATCGCGTATTTGCTATCAACACCCGTGGGGCGTTCCTCTGCTACCAGTATGCCGCGAAGCAGATGATCAAACAGGGTCGCGGGAGGAGGATCATCCGGTGCTCCTCTTCTGCTGAGAAACAAGGTCCGACTGCGCTTCTCTCTTGTTGTCTGAGACCTTCGTTAACGCGGACGTCGTACTACGTCTGCGGGCGATGTCGCTCTATGTAGCGATCAAGTCGCCTATCCGGGGCTTAACCCAGGGAACTGGTGAGTCGCGGTCGATAATCATGGCTCATCATGGCTCATCTCGTGCATGGAATAGCCCTCGATTTGGGGAAGTACGGGATCACTGTTAATGCATACGCCCCAGGTAATACCGTTATCATAATGCTGTAAACATTTTCTGATCCTGCTATTTCGGCGCAGTGCATACCGAAATGAGTGATTCTTTCCATCCCTACGACTTGCGAGCTTCCGTATTCATTACCGTTCTAGGTAGAGAGACGGCACATCAGGAGGGAAATATGGAGGAAGTTATCAAGATGGTTCGTATGGAGTTGCTTGTATTTTCGACGCCTATGCTAAGGTGACGCCAATAGAATGTGGCACGCTCCGCTGTGGATTATGTCGTGCAGCCGGAGGACATTGCAGGATTGGTCTCTTATTTAGCTTCGAAAGAAGCGCGTTATATGATTGGTACGAGCTTTTCCTCTGTGCGGATTTCTTTGACATTAATATGTTGGCGCTGTAGGGCAAACCGTGTGTTTCCATCCAAAATACTTTCCAGTCTTCGTGCTGATTGCTAATCTACTAGGTGGGAACGGTGGATGGTGCTTTCACTAATCTGTATTCTTACAATCAGATGTCGCCACCGCTCAAAGTTCTGCCCCGTTCAAGCGCGCTCCTTCGCACCTTGCCAAACCAACACGCGAAAGCTCTTGATGGCCAACGATACCAGGAAGAGTCAAGACGGCGTTCGATTAGACTCCCAAGGGGATAGAGAGCAACTTTTTAAGAGACAAAGCTAAAGATAGAACTTCAAGCTCAACCGACGGCGACTGCTGACTAGCCGATCAGGTATGTTAGGTCGATTTCTTAGTCAGTCTCGCAACCAACAACACGAACTCCTCTATTTGGCGCTTCCCCTGATGCGTAGTCTGGGCGATAGCGCCCCGTCGTTAACTCCAGTCAAGTCAGGGAACACATGCGCCATCGCGTCTCGATGAGCGGCCGTGTTATCATAGCTGTTGTACAACAGACCCGGAGATTCATACCGTTGGTAGATTAACTCCGTTAAGCCCGCTTCAACGTCCACCTCCGAAAAGCGAAATCGGTCGTTCTGTGACTGAGCGACGGAGGTGCTTTACAGAGCGTACTTGGAGATGCAGCCCTCGTCATGTAATTTTGTCTCACTACTAGCTATTCGAATATGCTTATCCTTCTCTAGGTAGCGCTCGAAAAAGAACAGGTATGAACACCAGAAGATCATTGATAAAACAGTGATAGCCCGCCCACGCAGCAGAGATACAGTAGCGCCCAGATTGTAGTCTGTGGAATACAGCCTATTATCACTGGCTAATGAAAAACCCAGGGACATTTATCATAACACCATGGCTACGAGTCTTGCGCAGGCCTGCTCTATCGGGTGAGATCAAGAACAAAAGGCCCTCATACTAAGTCGACGCATTCTGTCACTCACCTTCAAGTCCCTACAACAAGAAGGAGGACGAAACACTTCCAAAGACCGGTCGCTGTTCATTCTTGCTGTCGACGTCGTCTGCTACGTCAGCCTGGACTGGAACGCATCTCGGTAGCCGATACCAGTGCAGAAATCGATCGCCATCATCCATTAATTGAAGGATGGATAAATACAGACCACAGGAAAAACAACCAAGTCTGAACTGTAGCATTTGGTGGGTGCGCTCTCATATTTCTCCATGTTTATATATTCATTGGCTGCGAGCAGGACCTCTCCGCCTTACAAAGGTGACTCATCATACAATACGCTGAGTGTCGAGTGAGGAGTCTTGTTGTTCACCATCTGTGACTCTCCCATACAGGCTTCACGAACACAGGCCATGGCTACGGGTTAGAGTAGCGTACAAGCAGGCACCGTATCACAAGAACTGATACAGTCACCTCCGCGTTCAATATTTCCTTTCTGACTTCCCCATCACCTGAAGAACCTGGCTAACGTTCACTCGAACCAAATCTCTGCAAATTTGGGGTGGATACACCAGACGAAGATGTTCTGGTATACCGAATGAACATTATCGACGGGAGCAATCATCGACATTTCTCAACTTGAACAGAGGTAATTTATACGAGAAGCTTTACTGTGCCGGCCAAATGGTATCGATGCGCTTTCGACTTCAGCTTCCAAGGCAAATAAGCGACGCTGATTACGAAGGTCGCCCGCGCGCTGCTGACACATACCGTCCACCTCTACGTACGTGTATGCTGGTGAATTATTACAGAACGAAAATCTCTGAAGCACCAGAAACCCGGGAATAGAGCCGTGATTCAAGAGTTGAAGGCTGACGAGCCTCTTCGGTGGTGAAGAGCGGGCTGCAGCGAGAGCCATAACGAATATGCCTCCGTGCATAATCCGTTATCTTTATGCTGTAACGAACTATTCAGTTGGTATTTCACCCTCTTCAGTGGTGTAGTGGTGAGTTAGATCTCGTCGCCTGGGTTCGAATCCTGAGAAGAGAATAAAAGTGATAATCAAGGTTTTTATGCTTCAACTTAAAAATGAGGCACGAGTGATTGAGTCGGATGAGAAGATAAACACACTAGAGTCGATTCAGATTATGCCAGTGCGGCGGGGAGTTCGAACCCACACGATTCCAACCGGATGATTTTGAAGACGTTGTTTCGGTTAGGAAGGCAAATCAGAGCGGAGTTCGCTCGAAGACGGTGGACATCCTGCTATCGGTTGAAGGATTATGAGACGGAGGGTAACATACCTAGCCTCCTATGATTTTGAGACAGCGATGCCGAATCTCGATTCGAGACGATCAAAGCCAGTTGAATTCTCCTGCTATATGATGAGATAACAGAGCGCAGGAGATGCAGGCGCGTCATCCACAGACGGGCAAGATCCACACTGATGTCTGTAGACTTGGCGCACAGATAAAGACATGATGACCAACTGCGTCGGACGACTCACCTAATGCTCCCTCTCCACAGCGAATTCAGTAGTTGGACGACACCAGTAATTTATTCATTTTCCTTCGACCAAAAGAAAGAAGCCTTTTTGATACGCAGCTCTTACTTTAAACAACGAGAGGGAATTCCGACTTTGGTCGAGATTTCTTTTCGCTTCTACTCTGTACAAGGGCGGAGACTCTGATTAGCAGATTCGCATGAACATATCAAAGAAACAGGTACGTCTATCTGGGAACGGGCTAGTCCTCGCTATCAAAGAATTCGAGCTGGTAACATGGACTTGGGGACAAGGACCTCGAGAAGAAAGGAGAAAGGTAGAATCTTAGAATGCCTATCAACAGGAAATTCTTCGTGTTTACTAGTAACGGAAAGCGGCTCAACAAGAATGGCCCAAGCCATCCTGCAGATTCGAAAGGCAGACTACGCCGACGAAGGATGCTATATTCGATGGAAATCATATAAATTACGGTACCCGTAAGCTGGAAGGAATTTCTCGATTAGATTCGCCAGAGATTATAGAGGGCTAAATTCGCGTACCTGCGAGCCTCGTTCATGACGCGGGACCGGGGCCATAACGCACGCCGTAATAAGGGACCTATCTCTTGCCTGTCGAGTTCCCTCACGTTGGCTCAGTGTTCCCTACCACTGTCGATAAGCCACGCTGATAGAAACGAGCATCATGCTTAGGATTGTAGAGACACCGCGGGACGTCCGATGATGCCGGTAGTACACCCACGAGCAATTAGCGCTAACATCCTGCACTTTTGATGGAGCGTGCCCGATCGGTGGGTAACGACAGAATTAGGAGAAGGAAGGCAGCTGAGAGGAGCAAGGGACCGTGCCACAAAAGAGGTCGTCTCGCGATGCGGATCGTCATCCGAACGCTGTCGACGAGGGTGGAGGGAGCAGACGCCTCTCTCGTTCGCTGCTGCTACCACCTTTCTGTTTTATGCGGACGGACGGCAAAGACGGATGCGGGCATGTGATAGAAAGAAGCAGAGGAGGAAGAAGTCGGAGGGAAGGGCGTGATCGCAGAGGATGGTTGCTTGCACGGGAACGGATATCGGCTCGGTAATTGAAGGCGGTTCGAATGCTTGCTGATAAGAAGTAGGCGCTCCCCGCGACCACGCATCATGGGACAACACAGAGCGGGTGGCTGTAGAACATAGCATGGATCAGCCCTACTGATATAGACTGAGCCATGTAAGATGACGTACAGCTGGACAACGTGGGTATATGCTTATGGTCTTCATAGCATAGTGTCGGAACGCGGACCAGCAGAGGCGAGTCGTGGAAATTCCCTCTTGATGATCGATGAGGTCACGAGAAGGATCGACCACAGATCGTCCCATGCTACGACGGACACCCGCGCATGATCCTAGCCTCCTCGAGCTTGTTTGGTGGCGTCGATAGCAGATTGAATCAGCCATAGGGCACAGCCTGCCATTATCGATCAACGCACTGACAGGAACGGGCAGTCTGGTTTAACATACCTAGGTACTTCCGCGCTTCTCCAGCTCTTCTCATCCTATCGCAAGGTTCCCTCTTCTCGAATGCTAAGCGCTAGCGCTGAGGCCTGAGGCCGAGCCAACGATAGTCGTGGATGAACGGAAATTGGAGGAGCAGTAGAGACCGTCAATGACTGTTGTGGCGGGACTATAAAAAGGATGCAAAGACGATGCTGGAAGGAAGACGAGAGTGTGTACTAGAATGGTCGGGATTAGTCACGCAAGTAATCGTCCATGTGGCGGATGAAGTACCTGGGAACCATCGACCTCGTCTGTGCGGCATTCATCGCATCGTCCCTGGTGATGAAAGGATCGGGCAGGGAACGTCATCTGCGGCTACGCGCCTGCGCCTCCGCTTGTCAGCACTTTGCGAAGATTAGGAAGCGGATTGCGTGGTTGTGCGTGGGTTGGAGTCAAAGACGAGTCGTCTATTCCAGTGGTCCCCGTACACGTCGGCTCCCCACTCGCACGGCCCGTGGTTGCGCTCGGTATTTTGGGGCGGATTGACTTTGCCTATGAACTGCTATCAAGAACTGACAGGTAGCAAGCAACGTAGCCTGACATACCTAAGCAGGTTCTCAGACCCTCGCTCCATCCTGCAGTGCCTCGTCCATGCATTTAAGAACGCGGTGCTGGATTGATGAATCGATAGAAGCGGAGTCCATGATGCCAACGGAGCAGGCATAGTCGAAGGTTGTGTACAGACCGGAAGCTGACGGTCGAACTAGGGAATAGATACAGGCTTGGACAAGGACCAAATAACGTCGAACGGCTTACCTAGATGCTCCTTCTCCCGATCCAATCAATCCTCGGCACCCAAGGTACGGGAGAGGCGCACGAGGAGGAAGAGCCTTGGCTTAGAACGTTGAACGTAACGTTCTAAACCTCCAGCGTGCGTGAGACATAACAAGGATTATCCGCGTCCGCGCCATGCAGCGTCTTGATCCCGAGTGTCATGATGGGAGTTAAGAAAAGAGCATGTATGGCTGACGTAACCAACAGCTAAGGTTTGATCCTCGGCGGGGATACCCGTTGCTCAGCCACCTTTCACATTCACATCGACACGAGCAATAAATCAATACATCTAGCCTCTCCAGTGGTGTAGCAGTATCACGTTCAAGCTGTGTTCGACTCCCAGCGAGGGTCATATGCTTCGGACTGTCTCTGTTTCTTAAATTTGTTTTGACAATCTCAAGCGCACTAGTGTCACTACGTACACGACGTACTTGTGCAGTCTTATTTCGTGCTCGAATTTGAACATTGCTCTAGCGTTGAGTACTTACTGAGTACTAGTGATGATGAGTGAAATAGAAAACCCAGGTGAGGCGCTATACTACAGCCCGTAGGACGCTCTTTCTTCCTGAATTCTGGGTCCACAGTGAATTCGAGACTGTATTACTGCAAATCCCAACACTGGAGAGCCCTTGCTTGGTTCCAGCTCTGTCGACCATCACCTTTAGATATCCATTACATCCTGTCTCCCGATTAGCGTAGTCGTTAGTGGGTTCGACTCCCAACAGGAGCATCATAGTAAACTCGCGGTGTATGCAATTTTTATTCTTTGTCCATTGACTACATGCCAAATTACTGGCTCCCACTCGGTAGAGGACGACGAAACTCAGCGTTTGTGGTGAAATAAAGTTGACGCATCGTCGGTCTCCCTAATATGAGGCCTGTTTCCGTGAAAGGTACCGTATCGTACTGGGGTTCGAATTCCTATAGGAGAATATCCCGAACTGGCGTTTCCTTTTCAGTTTAAACGAGGACACCCGCGGAAGAACATACTCCCAGGCCGTTCCCTTCAGTTTTATCCCTCCAAGCCAAAACTAAAAGGCAAAGTTGCCATCTCCGGCATCACGAGATAAAAGATGGAGGGCGTGGTTCAATACATGAAGGATCACAAGAAGACGTCGCACCGGAGCCCCAGTAATCGACTAACAAGAGCCGTACGCGACGTTCCGTTGTTTCGTTTTTTACAACCTCAAGCCCAAAAGGTCGCTATATTCCCTGCAGGATTTACTTGTCTGGGCCTAGGTTAAATATTCCCTAGCGTTGAGCATATTAAGCCTTTGGTCGTGTTTCGGTTACAAGTAACCGTACTGGGTTCGAATCACCGTAGGGTGGTAAGACGATGGAAGCGATTTTCTTTTTTTTTTAAATAAGGAAAAGGATGAGACTACAAGCGCAAGCCGCAAGGGTAAGGCTCACGCATGACTTTGGCCTGGTTACCAATGGGAGGGAGTACGTCCGCGAGAGAGAGGCAAGAGCCTGTCCAGCGGGAGGGATTCGCGCGGGATCCCTGAGCGAGCGGTACCCTAAAACCCGGTGAAGTTGATGAGAGAATCCAGCGCTACAGTCTACGTCATGTTATCCCGTTTAAGACTAGCATTTAGCCTTGCACTATTACGATAGAAACCCACCGTTCCTATATGTAAACCCGCGCTATGTTTAATATCGAAGCCTCCCTTCTTGCACGACACATGTTTCCAGTGATCAGGAGCCGTATATTTCCTGAAAAGGGACGAAAGGACAGACGATTAGCCTAGCCCTTATCCCCGGAAGATCTCGTCGGTCAGACTCGGAGCGTTTCCTTATGCATAACAAGATAACTCACAATTGATCCCATTTTAGTGTACCAGTGCGGGTTCAAATCGTCATAACAATAGAACGTTTGGCGCGGTGTTGAATATGTCTTTCAAATGAAACTTGATCGAGGTAGGCTGACCGGGCCACCTTACATATACGACAGCCCCGTCAAGGATATAACAAGCGGAGTCGGTGGTGCCAGTAGTAGCAGTCGACGTCTTATATGACGGCGACCACCGGCGCATGGATACAGGAACAAGTACATAGGAGGATTCACTAAATGTTCCCGTGAGAATGGCGTGCGCGTCCATGAGAGGATCGTTATCAGCGTCCGTGAAGAGCCGGCGTCGAGTTGGATAGTCCGTCTCCTCCTGTGGGTAGGCATATTCCATGCAGGAATATAACGGCTGTTATCACCTAAGCACGTCGTCTACGAGAGAAACGTGAGAGTCTGTCTAGCTGGAAGACATCGCGTCGGGGAGCCGCGATAGCTGACATACCCTGAAACCCAACGGGATTGATGCTAGAATACATCCCCCTAAAGATTCAAGAGAGGAGGTCGTATCATCGTCGGATCCAAATTTCTGAGACCAGCATGCAGATAGGAAGCATTGAGTCGGCATTGGGAGACGAAAATGCGAATCCTTCGTTTACCAGCCGAGCGGAGATTCACGCGACAGAAAGCCCAGGATATTGAAGCATAAGACTGGACTGACTCGAATTTGGGCACGGTTCTCCCTCCTTGCACAGTATGGGCATCGTCGATAGGAGTCATCTTTGGCCTGGGAAGGGAAGTACGGATCGAGCAATGTCTCGCGCGATATCATAATCGTACAATTTCTATACAGGAAAGCTAGTGGCACGGAATCGATATCGTCCTTTATTCTGGCTATGGACGGGGTAAAGTCATCCTGCCAGTGAGTCGAGTCCAGTGTGTAAAAGTCGGTAGTAGAACATCAAGGTCCTTTTCAGACGATGGAGACCGGACAATGATTGAAGCAAAGAGGGACGCACGACGACGAATGATGGTTACGAGAAAAGCCGGAAAAGCGATAAGATTAGATCTGGTCGTCTGATTTCAATTCGATACCCACGTGGAATCTTAGCCACCAACCACCACCACCACAGTTCGTGTACTTCCGCTGTCCTACGGGTCGAATCCAGAATTTGGGCTTATCTAGCGACGATGCCTATGAATATCACGTCACCCGTTCTCTCCTTTTGAATGGGCGCATCTTTCATGACCCTGACTTCGTTATGACAGAAACAAGAGTCGGCCAGCTCGGGATGTTTCAGTCTTCTTCTGGGGCGATTTACGGGCGGCACGAGGGGATTTTCTCCTTAACTCGCGTTATCTATTCTGATAAATAATCTCAATTCACATTGGAAAAACGGACTCGGCGCTTACCCACGACCCCGGCGCCAGCATAGTCTTACTGTTGTTAATGCCCGCAGCCTTCACTATCCTGACTTCCTTATGAAACAAACAAAAGTCGGCCAGCGAGGGATCTTTCCTTTGTTTCAGTCTTATGCTCGGGCGGTTTGCGAGCGTCACAGTCGATTTTCTGCATAATTTGTGTCATCGGTTCTGGTGCTAGATACAATACCTTGATGGACATTGGAAAAGAAGAACTGGACGCTTACCCAGGACTCCAACGCCACCGACGTCAGAGAACCAACGATCCTCTGCTTGTAACCACGTAGGTGAGTACGCAGCATCGTCTCATTCTTCCGAGAAATACTCGTTGACTGTTACAAGCATTCTCTTGTCGTCTTTCATGTCGTCTCCCACCCCCAAAGGCGTCGCAGTCGTCACCGGCGCAGCTCAAGGTATAGGAAAAGCCATCGCCCTCCGACTCGCAGACGATGGATTTGACGTAGCAGTTAACGATATCGCACTGGACGTGAAGATCACCAAGCTCCGAGAAGTGCAGACCGAGGTCATCGAGAAAGGCCGCCAGTGTGCTGTCTTCCCTGGGGATGTATCGAATGAGGAGGACGTCAAGAGTATGATAGAGGGTGTCGTCGACACGCTAGGCAGATTGGACGTGGTGAGTCATTCATCCACCACTGGGGTGTGTCGTACTGATTGTTCTCGCGAAAGATGGTAGCTAATGCAGGTGTATGCCCGACAGCCAGCGTGCTCGACTGTATGTTCTCCCAGCCTAAATCTTCCCCATCTCACGCTGACTCGCATTATTCACAGACACGGTCGAACAATGGGACCGTACATTTGCTATCAACACCCGTGGGGTGTTCCTCTGTTACCAATACGCCGCGAGGCAGATGATCAAACAGGGTCGAGGGGGGAGGATCATCGGGTGCTCCTCTTCTGCTGGAAAACAAGGTGTAGTCTCGGTTCTCTTGTTGTCTAAGAAACCATCGTTGATGGCAAGACAGGCGTGGGGATGATGTCCCTCTATTCGGCGACCAAGTCTGCTATCAGGGGGTTGACCCAGGGAGCTGGTGAGTCGCGGTCAATATTCACTAATCATGACTCATCTCGTAGCCCTCGATCTGGGAAAGTTCGGAATCACTGTCAATGCATACGCCCCAGGTAATACTGTTATCGAAATTCTGTCGGAACTGTCTGATATTGATATTTAGGTGCAGTGGATACCGAAATGAGTTATGCTTGATATTCCTACATCTCGCCCGCTTCTGTGCTCATTCCGTTCTAGGTAGAGAGACGGCACATCAACAGGGAAATATGGAGGAGGTTATTAAGTTGGTTCGTATTGGAGCTGCTTGTATTTTTGACGTCTATGCTAAAGTGTTGCCAATAGAATGTGGCACGCTCCGCCGTGGATTATATCGGGCAGCCAGAGGACGTTACAGGACTTGTATCTTATCTAGCTTCGAAAGAAGCGCGTTATATGACCGGTAGGAGCCTTTCCTCTGTGTGGTGTATATGACATTGATATGTTATTATTGTAGGGCAAACCGTGTGTTTCTATCCAAAATACTGTCCGATTTTCGTGCTGACCACTAAACTGCTAGGTGGGAATCAATGGAGGGTGGTGCTTTGACTAACTTTGTGGTTCTTGTTGCGCAATAATTTGGAGCAATCTTCGATCTTGCGGCCTGACAATACTTGGTGAATGAGTACGCTGGATTCGATTCCTTGAGGGAGTAGACGGCACGATCTTTGCGCCTGGATAGGGTATTGCGAATGATCTTTGACTTGCTGAAACTAGCTGTGATGATAGCGAAATGTAGTGTTTAGGCAATGCTGTCCCCAAACTCGAATAAGGCAGAGTTTTAGGTTCCTGGTACGAGGTTAGCCCTGCGCCTTCGTCCTCTTTGCATACCGGAACTGTTGATTCCAAAATCAACTCCCTTTAGCGTACTGGTGTGCTTCTTGGTTCGAACTTTGCAACGGTCAAAGTAGACATTTGTTTCTTCCAGGATACGGAGTGGTGTTTTGAATGCTTGGCTTCTCGGTCTCTGCTAAGCCCAGCTAAATTCTCGGATGGAAATCATTCGAGATGCATGATTCGGAATCGAATACCAGATCTCTTGTAGTGTATTAGCCAGTGCGCGTCTCGACTTGGTTCTCTCTCGTATGAGATACCGCGCATTCGAATCCCAACTAGAGATCGCACGGTGGTTCTAGCTCTTTATTTTATAGGTCTCGAGGTCCGTTGCGACCAGCTATCATTTTTTTTGGAGATTCTTCGGACCGTGATAGATGGTATGTCGCATGCGCTTGTAAGGTATTCTCTCCCACCAGGGCAAAAGAACCTTGCGGGGGTTTGAGGATGATATCTCCTGTCGGCATTCCTTTTTCATGCTTCTCGAGGTATGTTAGAAGCACCTATCCTTTTCCGGAGGTTCTTTGGATGTGAAAGATGGAATTTCACATGCGCTTATCGGTATTCCGCGCATGGTTGAAGTTCCTACCGAAAAACAAGAATCTTACCGGGGGCCTGGAGATGATGGCTTCTGTAGACAAGTTTGTTTCGTACCACACTGCGGTAAAGCTTTGTGCACATGGACATCCTTTATGTAGGAACGGAGAATTGGTCATATGGGGATTCGCACTTCCGCATGAACGCGTGGCTTAACGCCTCCTCCAATCATCAGCTAAATACAAAACAGGTTTGTAATTCGGCATTCAGATGTCGTTGTCGTGGTGGGGATAGGATACTTACATGTTCTGTGACACCACTTCCTTATGGATGGTGGCGCCGGAGAAGCTGTCCACCAAGTTCCAACTACATAGAGTTCGGCGAAGTGGGTATCCATATCAAAGCCTGTCCTCGGGTATAACTAGTCTCTTTCCGATTCGAAGAAGGGGAAGAATAAGGTTTCTGAATGCCAGAGAAGAGACTAGCCAAGGTCCAGAGAGCATATGGCAAATTCTCAGAAGCAGCGTGTCGAAGCGAAACGAAGAGGTTTACTGGGTCACTGTGATAGTATTCCCTTATTGAACGGCGAATTTGTGAGGAAGAATGCGAGTTACAGTACATGTGAAACTAGAGACTCGAGAGCTGGTCTGCTAATCACGATGAAGGATTTCTTGTGGGTAGTGGAATCCCTGGATGTGATATGCCAAGGGGGGACGAGAACGAAGGCTCGGGAATGCGAGAACCGGTGGCTTTACGATCAGGACCAGACTCCCACGGTATTAAACAATGCATATCAGGAATATGTTCCAGTTACGGTAGTTCGATCTCTGGGGCAGTTCCAAGATGACATCTTGACGAAATTCTGAAACGCAGCAGGAAAGAGACATGAATACACGAAAGGAAGGGGAAGTATTCGATACGTTGCCATGAGGTTTTACAAATGGGTTAAAGGACAACCGGTAATCATTTTTGTGTACTGCCAGTACTGTTCTTGATGAAAGGTTATTGTTCATGTCAAGGACCGGCGGCCCGACTGGAGTCTGGGACTCCCGACTATCGGGCGCCGCCACAATGATAATGATTGTTTGTTGCGCCCTCATTTGCTGTAGCCTGTAGGACGAGAGAAAATCAAAAGATCAATAGTGGACACGAGCAACGGAAATCAAGAAATGCAGTGCTAACATGTCTTTGGCACTTGAATTTGGACTACACAAGGTTTTCTTGACCAGCACCTTCTCGAATTTCGGGGTGGTGTTTCATATGTACGTGGTGCTTTGTGTACGAGGTTTATCACGGTAGAACTCTCTATGACGTCGCTCTTAATCACGACTTCGACCAAAGCCTCCAGTAACTCCGGCTAGGACTCAGTATCAGTAGTCGCGGAAGGTCTGGTCTCGAAGCCGTGATATTGCCAACCCAGTCACAGACTCCAGGGTTTGTATTAACGCAAGCAAGGCTGTGTCTTCACTACCAAAGCCAGTTATCTTCTGGGTCTTCCTTGCCTCATGGTCCTACCGCTACTGACCCTGGTTCTCATACCTGTATTCTGCGCTCGAATTACCGGATACATCGACTTCTTGTCACGTACCGAATTACAAGGAGACACCCCATATTTCACGAGTAAAAAACTCATGCTTTGCATCCAGGGAAAACGCATCATGGTTTGCCGCGGTTCTTCTTTGATCCTCTTCTCCCGTGCGATTGTTCTCGGCGCATACGGTCCCTGCCTCTATTAATCGTTGCATATTGGTTCTTGTTGGACTAGTTTCCCATGAGCTTTCAGGGGAGAACATTTGAATGTAGTCATCCGTGTGAAATCAGTTGCAGATGGAATCAGCTCGCTACTAGCGGGAATAGTAGTCCCAGTCGCACGCAGAGCCACCGTGAATTTGATGAAATGTATGTCAGAGCTAAGGCGTCAAGTCGAAGGAAGGTAATCGGTGGAATGACTAAGTGGCTCTCCACACTGCACGGTCACAAATCTGCACATTCGACACATCGTCTGCGCTGTTCGACATCCGGGGTCATAAATGGTATGATCGATGTCTTTGATGCGCCACCCAGACCACCCTCCGCTGAACATCATTCCGGCAATCAAATGCAGGAAGGGCTTCGTAAGACAGACGCACTGTCGCAAGGAAACGGAATTGATGAGGATTGATTGACATGTGCGGGAATGTTGTATGTGACACGCCACAAACGAAGAAGAACAGCCAAAAAGGTTGTTCAAGACCGACCTGACGTCATGGTTCCGAGAGAGATCCAGCATAAGTATCGTGCAGTCTTCTGAAATGCCTGCGCCAATCACCCTATATCGCGCCAGAGGTATAACAGAGCTTTCGTTCGACTTCGGAAACACTATCGTGATTTTCTGGTCTGGTGGACAAACGACAATGGAAAACGTCATGCATAAATTTTGCTATAGCCCGAATGTCGACATTTCCGGGACGAAGATGAATACACGTCCACCCCGTAGATACGAGTCAGGTGCCGGGGAGAATGAGATTAAGGCGACAGCCCACCCGCGAGCATGTGTCGTACTTGGCCGAAGCACGCCGTGACGACAGTAGACAATACTGGAGATGCCCAAGAGTAATAGTACGACGTCTTCTATTAAGTAGGCAGGATGTACAACATTGTACACGTTTTGGGGCTGCATAACAATAGGGGATCCGGTAAATACGATGAGAACCTGTCAGTGTCCGAAGAAAAAATGTCACAGCGCAGGGCTACACACTTCGTATAGCAGGGATGGAACCCTCTGACGGAGATCAGCAACGGACCATGGGGATTAATCTGTCAAAACATATGAGAATACATTGTTATCCTGTTCAGAGGAATGCAACGTCCGATACTAACAGTGGAATTTGTATGCCAGTGACTACGATCCAAGAAGATCAGTAAACAGATCTGCGGCTTACCGAACACGGTTTGTGACTGACAGGAGGGAGCCCAGAAAGATGCCTGCAATATGGAGGGCGACTTTGACATCACCGGGGTCGATGAACGGAAGGTCATCCGATTCCGAAGTGAGGGTCCAACATTCAAGTCTCGATAACGAAGAGCAGTAAATATCGATTGGACACGTGATCGATCAATCTCAGGGCCGGGTCGGCACAATGTTTAATCTCCGACCACCACTAGCGATTCATCTATTCAGCACCGCTACGAGAAATTTTTACCCAGACGGCACCGGAACATCTTTTTACTTTGTATACCGTGCACTCAAAAAATGCCGTCCTTATCATGGTAATTGCGGTGCTGTGTGACGGCACAATTCGCAACCCGGTTCAACCTGCTAGGCTGCTACTACGTCATCACGATCTGCTCGAAATGTTCTCGTCAATTCGCCGCCAACTTACCTTGGTATTAGTCCTCCGCCCTTCCATCTTAAGATGCTAACTCATATTTATTCCTTTCTGAAGTATTGCGATACTTAGCAGGCAAGGTTGATAGGCTCGCCGCTGGATTTTCTGTCCACCGTGACGAAAGTTGTTAACATATATTTTAGGCCGCTTTTTCCTGCTTGGGCTTGTGTCTGAAATATATCAACTCCGGACATAGTATCGCCTCCGAGTACGCATCTACGAACAATTATCTGAGCGGCTCGATGTTACTGCACGCGCTCACTTAGTGAGGAAGTGATGACAACGGGATACAGTCCTGTTGTAGGTCAAATATGTACGAGATATCGCTCTGGTCCGTGTCCTGAACGGCGTAATAGGCTTGATCATCTAAGGTAGTTTGAACTATCGAAGCTGTATTCTTGTTCAATCCATAACGTCGGGCTCCTTCGTATTGACTCAAGTTGTGCCCAAGCGTTCCAAGGTGATTCATCTTTTAAGCGCTCGCAATCGCCAATGACGGCCAAATCCTTGTACGAAAGGTCATAGCTCAGAGGACTCGTACACCACTTGGATTACAGATCCTGTCTCTATGCACGCCGTGCGTGTTGGTCATCGCATGTTACGTCCACGCGGTATAAGTCTCGATATCAGTTGCAAAACGTGCTACCGCATAGAAGATGCCTTCACCAGTTCCAGCTTACAAGATAGTGAAACGCTTCTTACGCTTCATTTTCGCTCTCCGTCGCTCCCTGGGGTGTGTTGATATACTGATTTGACTCTTTGTGAGTGCGAGAGAGAATGCAGATATAAATCTCATGCCCTCATGCAGGCACAGTCCCCTTTTTCACGGAACACCGACAGTCAAAGACGACGTTCTGAATAGAAGCTTAGCATCGTAATGCGGTCAATCCGGTAGCAGTTCCCGACGAATGGACTTGCCAAGAATATGCTTAATGCAAGGCCGTACTTCCGAAAACCGTTAACGGAGTTAGCACATGTATCGTCAGACAAGATACCAGAATCACAGTCTCTGGGAAGGACACAACCAGGCTTCCGGCGAAACCCTTTTACTCTTCACCTGGACTAGGGGCAGTAAGTAGGGACGACCGCACCTTTCCCACTCTTCTAGACCATCTGACAGCAAATGTGGTTAGATGATTTTCTCACAATTCAAAGTCACTCGGGCACGATAAACCCGCATCGTAGGTAGAACGATGAAAGTGAAAGAAGGTTCACGGATAGTGATCTATCTCGTGAACTAGATCACTACCTCGGATCTTGTAAAACTGCCTCAATCCCTACTGCGGCGTCAAGGTTTAATTTCGTTCGGTCAAAGATACTTCTCAGTTAGAAGGAGTGTATCGGTGAACAGTGACTGGGTCTGTTCATGACATGATAAGGGTCTTTTAAGGCGGAATTATCAGGTATGTACGTTTCTTCTGAATTCGATTAACGGGATTCCCATGAACTATCCCATGACTCTAGGATCAACGCCTAGGATCTGGCGTCAATGCGTATCCGCTGAGCAATGATATCATTCAGCTCACGAATTTCTTGTATCATCTGCTTGATCACCAGGAGGCATGGTACACGGTCTTGGTATGGATTTCAGGGTGCTTTATACCAAGAGCCAGTTGCCATTTGAATCTTAAATCTATCCGCTCGTCTTAGTACGTGTCCTCTTGAGCTTCTGTCATATCATATGCTCTGACGACAATTCCACATGCAGACCGTTTTGTTTTTGCCCATTACGGTCGGCGACCTTGGAAATATCTTGGGATCCAATGATACTTATAGCAGCTGGACCTCTCTTCGTCCTGCTCACGATTCTCTCCGTAGTCACAGAGATTTATGAGGTGAGGGATTCCCATCTTGCGAAATTTCGTAGCGCTAGGAGTATATGAATCGAATTTCTAGGACCTGGTTATGCCTTCCCGTATGTCCATTGAAGCTTAGACCAATCTCGTTCGCAACCACCCGATCAACTCGTAATTTTGAGATCCTGTTTCTGTCCCTGTTCCACCTCGTATGTTTCCTGCCCGGAACCGAGCGACCCAGTATTGATCATGCGTGATACGCTTCTCTCTATTTCAGGTTAGATCACAAACACTCATTGATGTTCGGAGACTGTCAGGGACATCGCACCATGGGATGTCCTCTATACCCCTAGGTACGCGAGGACATCGTGGGACATTGCGAAAGAATAAGATGTTAACATTTTTCAATGTAATATAACACACTCATCTGATTTCAGCCGCTCTGGTCATTTTAACGTGCGAGCCTCAGAGAAGGACCACCCGCCTTTCCCAGTTAGCCGACCAAGTTCCCTTCGGCTGAACACATCATAGCCCACTACCTGTTTGTGACAACGGAGGAGAAAATGACGCCATTCGTCTACGATTGCGATAAGAAATGAGGAGGCGGTCCAGTGACCTCAGCGGCACAGGTTGACTTTGCACGATCACATCAACTGAAGAGCGCCTGCCGAGTATTCGTGTTCAATCGAATGGGTGTCGGGATCATACGTCGCTGACGTGAGCGGGATCGCGTTCATGGACAGTGTCAGTGGATTATAAAAAGTTCATATTTTACCTCGAGACTTTCTCAGGATCTTCTGTCTGATGTTCCAATGTACCGACAAAGTTAAGACATGGTTAAGTCGTCACTTTACCCTTTGTCGTAGATATCGACATCTTGTGGCGTCAAAACTTAAGAACCCAAATGGCCATATTGATATGCATGAATTTCAAATCGATAGAGAGCTATTCGGACATCCTCATTGGATTTGTTATTTTGCGTGTGAAAGATGAACCGGATCAATAAACCGGTTGAATGATGCCTTGATGAGTGCAGGGCCAATATCGAGGCATGCTCATTGGAAAACAAGAATGACATCTGTATAGAGCCTATCTAGAGAGCAGAGAAAGCAAAGAGAAAGAATCGTTCCAGTGGAACTCGTTCCTCAAAGGGAGCCATAAATCCGCGCCCCAGATCTTGGATCAACTAGAACGCAGCCCCAAACGGCATCTTCCGATGCATGATTTGGCGTGCGCATGGAGGTGATTCCCATACAAACAACCGTAAGCCTTGGCCCTTGACGAAATTTGTTGCATGCGGCGATAAATCTTCATTTAATGCGTCCGACAGACATACATGACGAGAAGAGAGATCCAGCTGTGTAGGTCCAAAACATTAGCGGTTGTCGCGTGAGAAGATTTATAAGTATAATTAGATTACTTACTTTGAGATTGCTAGGGATGAAGGTCAAGGATTCTGCAGCTGATGATTGACACCTGAAGGTGAATACCTTTTGTGTCGCATTGCATCTTTGTTGGTGCTAAATTAAGTCGCAGATCTGGTCCTGGACAGAGGATGCTATTTTGGGTTATACATGTGGACAACGCACCTACTTTATGCTTTCTGCCAAGCCTTCAATGTCTGCAACCGTTACCTTTCACACTGAAAGGAGAGCCACTGTTGGTAAATGAAACAAAGTTATGTATCAACTCGTCGGTTTATGAACATTCGGGTCAATGTTCTTATCAAATGAAAGTAACCCCGACCCTCCCCGCCACTCGCGAGTCGCCGTAGCTCTTTCGCTGAAAGAAAGATGATCTAATTCTGTATCATCCGGGACCTGGCACTTTTTAACCATGCCGAGAGCCCCCCTATACCATTTCCAGTCGCGCTAGAGGCGAACGTCCATCGGCGCAACTTGAAGGACATTGATAAATAAGTGTATAATCCAAGCATTGAGTTCGATATTGGACACAGGATGAGGACCCGGTGATTATGGAGCGCCGAAAGCTGCGATTTTCGGATGTAGCGATTCTTTACACCTTCCTCAACGGATGTCATCACCAAATCTTTAGGGAAATCCTTCTTCAATGTAAGCCATCCAGATAAGGCGTGAGACGAACAGATAAATTCATTCTCAACTTCCCTAGTCGACTGTGAGATTTCTGGTTGATCATTACCAATCTAAAAATGGTTCTTTTACCTGTTACTCTGTACTGGAGTTCCCAAATCCATCGACTTCTCAAGACTCCGATACATAGAGCCGGCCGAACTACCGAACTACAGAGGCTAAAGCGTCACCTCAGTTTTTAATAGGTCTGCATCTGTGTTATCTGGGTTGATGTCCTTTTTCTGGGGCGTAAACCGGTGCCGCAGTGTTTTCTCCCTTTACAACATGGATATTCTTAGACTTCTTAACGCTCATGACCCGAGGGCGGCCTGAATAATTCTGCTTTCAGTTGCATTCTGTCAACTTTGCACCCCCCATTTTACGTACACGAGTTAGCACATACTCATCTGTGTCCTCTTCTCGACAGTTAACAGTGTCTGGGGAAGGATAATCTTACCGGGAACACTGGCCGAATGTCATTTTTGAGGCCTATGTGTCTTAAACTAGGAGGAGCATTCGAATCTCCAATAAGTAACCTCCAACGGGGGATGCGTCCTGGTGCCGCAGACAACAACACCAGTGCCGAGAGGGTTAAGGCATGGTGAACGAACAGATCACGAAGGAAATACAGTCCTCCAGGCCATATGTATATAATAAAATCAGATGCCATAATGACAGGGAGGATGATTTCACACGCCACAGAGGCTATGGAACTTACTCCAAGCATCCATCGAACTGATGGCGCACGGCGACCGGCGGCTTCAGAAGATGAACCTACGCTACTCCCGAGAATCGAAATCCAGTAATACAAGCGAACATAAGCCTAACGCTAAGTACAATCTGAGGAATGACTGCAGAGACGAAAGCAAAGAAGTCACAGACAACACAAGTTAGAAATTGTGACTCGTCTACTAGTATGAGAGGATTTATAGGCTAAAGACAAAAGCCTTTAATACTTCGAAGCTAAGACGCCGTACCTCCTCTTGAAACAGTTGCTGCAGCCGATTAATCAGAAGCCCGCCTGATCTCACAAACAAAATATCAAGGTACCTGCGATCATCAAAAACGATAATGGTGGTGGTAAGAGACACAGATTCGCTAATATTGAGCATTCATATGATCCTTCACCTCCACGATCCATATTAATATAAAATCGTTTACTATCTGACTGTTGAAATACCTGACGTCCGGAGACAAGCTTGGATATGAGGAATGTCACTCCTCATCAAGAGGAGAACATATGTTAGCAGAGGCTGCGAGGCGAGGTGATAACACATGAAGTGGGGAAAAGTCTAAGTGAAACAGCTAACAATCTATGAGGTAGATCTGTCATTACTCTGAAGCTATGATAGACTCAGGGTGCACACGTACGTACCATCGCCCGAAATGCGACTTTCGGTACACTGAAACAGAGTCTGCCTTTCTCGGTGAGGTAGTTGGGTAACACACGAGTAGGCGTATTGAAACTTGATCATATTTTCCGCGAACTGCGATCAATGTACGCAGAGAGATTCGGTATACTCCGGTCAACGGTCTTGAGTTCTAGGTGCACGCCTTGCGCCAAATACTGAAAGTAACCATCGCCAATCTGCACTAATTAAGACTATGTGTTAGACTATACTTTAACCAGAAGGGGAAACACACAGAAGAATGACTGGTTAACGTTAAACGAGGTATGCCATGCTGCTATGACATCCTATGCACCTCGAAGGAACGACACGCAGGATCGGCAGCTAGAAAATCACTGTGGACTCAAGGAATTAAACGAGCGGGGACTCACCAAGAACACGGTCAAAGTCATTCTTCGGCTCTGAATGGTGAAGACGGCAGGTTAGCTTTCATTCACATTTACCAATATAAAAGGCGGACTTCGAGAGAGAACAAAAATTTTCGAGGAACTCTGTAGATTTATAGGTCTCAAAGAGGTTCGCATTTCTTTCGCGAAAACGTACTGGCATTGGGTGAAACCTTCGAGGTTCTGTTCATAGGTTAAGTCCACGAAGGCAACTTGAAGGCTGTTTGAAAAGAGTATTGAACTACAGAAACACGGAGCAATGAGGAAATTTCGGCTATAATGCCTATCTCTTCACAAACAAAAGGTCGGCAGGACACAAGGATGATCGCTGTGCAATCGCTGTGTTCGAAGTCAAGGAAGCGAAGAGGTGGTCAGCCACAGGTGATCTAATCTTATCTACTCATGTTTTCCCGGGCCGACGCCGCGGTTGATTTATGAAGACCACCTCAGCGCTCAGCTGGACGAGGATGTGCAGGGACCTCCGGACTGATGCATGTCGGCCTTGTGTCGTCGCGTTTCTCCGTCTTTATTCTGATCCTTTAAACACTGACAATGGCATGTTTTCCCAGGATTTAGCGCAATCTATCATTCTGGACTATTCGGAGACGAGGCGACCATGCTTTCGAATTTTCTTCGTCTTCATGGGCCGATCGTCTATGTAGCCAATGACACACTGGATTCCACACGGATATGAGCCCTAGAGAGACCGAATGATGTAATCCGAATCAGGCTATTCTTAGCACTTCTCGTTATCAAGCACTACCTGAGATGGGTGAAATGTGCGCGAGGTCAACAGTGCGGCGCCGTTGTCGATGAGGATGTCGTCAAACATCGCGTGTATGTCTGTGTCGAGTATGTTTTCGCTATCGCCGCAATATGCTGGGGCATTGTTAGGGTATAACAACGGAATCAAATCAGCAGCGCCGTGGTAACCATAGGGCTCATAGCGGGATTTGTTTCCTCACCTGGGGTGCTACGTTCTTCTATCGAGCTTGTCCCGCTAGGCAAATAGCAACACCCATTATCAGTACGTTGACGACGCCTTCCTCCGTAAGCCTATTCCCTGTCCTCATTTTTCGAGTCCTAGTCATAACGTCTATATAAACGGCCGCTCTTCCTCTTCTTTTCCTCATTGGAGATAAGATCCGGCATGTATAGGGTGGTCGTGTTGTGCATTCTGCCTAGTCATCAACGATATCTGGAACTATTATACGGCATGCCGTTGTCGTCTAGGACCATGAACGATCGTCGGCGTTAATCTCTCTATATGATGCTCTTTGAAGCCCTATGCATACTCCACCGTTTTCCTCCTACTATCGGTATCTACGAATTGATGTGCTACCCAAGGTTCGGTTCCGTCCATCTGCAGACCGCCACGTCCATAAGAAGCTGTCTCATGAAGAAACGCCAAGCGGATTGTGTGCTGTGCATTCACAGCTCAGACAAGCATTCAAATGGTTCACTATTACCAACACCTTGGCCATGGCTGTGCTGATTTGACAATCGTCTTCATCGATTTCACAGGTTCATCTTTTCTTGATCGGAAAGAGAGTGGGTATTAATACTCAACGCTCACCAGGTTCCACACGGCATGCAATTCCATCATGCAACATTGCTATGGATTACCGCCGCTCCTGGTTGATCTGGTTCTTGCGCTCCCCCAATTGAGATTGAAACGCGAAGCAGGCTCTGTTGATGAGGTTTTTCCCGCCCCAACTTATGATCCGGGAACACTTGCTCAATAGAGATTTGATGTGTAATCCTCATCCACCTGCTGCGGTTATATTCGTTTCCTTCTGTTTGGTGTTTCATTTCTCTGGAAGGAATGATTATACGTTCGCACGCTTCCTGCTTGATGATCTGTCACGGACATTAGGTACAAATCGACCTGACCACCGTGAATTCAGAAGCAACGAGCGCAACAGTGCCGCCACAAGATGATAGTTCAAATGCCTATATCTCAAGATAGTGTGGACACAATAGTGCACTGGATACACCTAGAGGCCCTAGCTCTGATCGACAATTGTGGGTGTGTTAACTACCATTTCTTTACGAGGATACGACCATTCGCTCGGACACTTCCTTCGCGCTGTTGCGGTACGTGGTTGCTATTGATGTCCTGTGATGGTCTAGCTGAAGCACGTTCCCGGAAAGAACACCAAAATGTGGTGGATACAGAACCGACTTTCGACAGACGTCCCTCCTCGCCTCTTCGTGGCTAACAGCGTCCTGGTCCTCATTCTCGGTTCGCCTCTCGTTCTTGTGGCGACGGATCCAATTCAAAAGTTTCAGCAGCAAATGTATGTCGTAGGGAATAGAATGGCAGAGCTGCGAATTCATAGGACTTTTCGTCCAACATTAACTCATGTCAGCGGGCGTTCAAGTAGCAGGATATTCCAGTAGTGATCCATGACGCTACAGCCGAAGACCACACTTATGATTTCATAGGCTACCCCTCGACTGTGAATCGTGATGTCGGGACTCTGGAGGTTTTGCGGGATCTTGCTTAGTTAGGGGGCAACTGTGGCGTACCAAACATGGTATTTTCAACATTGATTGCATAACTGGACACTCTCGCTGCACTAAACAAAGGTTTTGAGATACATGCCCGCATCTTATATTCTTCACGCAAATGTCAATTTCAAACACGTTTTCAATTATATGGACAAAAAGAAACTCGACCTGGGTCCGTAACTGTATTGACTTCCTGGTTCGCTATGACTTTCTCTCACGGTTTTCCTCCAACAGACGGACGCCAGGTAAATATATGGTACATGAAAGACCTAGCACCTTCTTGCACACCATAGAATGATTTTTATGTCCTCGTCATTCCTCGGTGCACGCGGTGCTTTGATAAACTGTATATCGTTCCATTTATTTTCACTTGTTATTGAGATTTTACATGTAAATAGCCGATTAAAAAAAACAGGAATGCGTGATTATCAATTGACCGTTGATGAGCGTTTAGCATCTCGCCTCTTCCCCTACTTACCGGAAATTCTGGATTGCACTGCCAGGACCTTCTAGATTGAATGAAATGAAGGAATAGAAATTTGTACCGGAGGGTAACAGCGCACCCGATACTTGTTTACCCGGTAGTATTCCGATTTGAGGAAGAATTCAATGTCGCTCGTTTCGCCTATCCGGAACTCCGGAGTCTTCTACAGATACCGACCAAGTATGGTTCTATCAGGGTCGATATTCTTTCTCAGGTGTACCACCGACACCCACGCGTGACAGCACAGCAGGGGGGACTTCTCCCAGGTATAGTCCGTGGCCATCGCTAGTGAAGCTATCTTCTGTCCAAAAAGCGGTGAGAAGTAGTCGTTTACTTGTCTATTTCTAAGGTCGCACAGTCTCCTCCATTTTCTGAATTCAAAGGGTCAACACGACGACATGTGTCATTCTCGGGAGCTTCGAAAAAGTCATCGTCTACGGAGTCTTTGATGATTACGGTTTGCGCAAACAGTTGCTTCATGTCTTCACGATCAGGAGTGCCGAAGGAATACTCAGACGTCTGAGCTGGCGTCCTGTTGGTAGTCTCTCTGGATGTGAATTGGTAAATAAATATGCATAATACGGGAACGGACCTGTCGAACCAAGCAGGGATGCGCCGTTGAGCCATTCAATGCAGGTGTGCGTTCTGACAGGGACACCCAGCTTCCTACTCGTCTTTCTTGGTATAATCGCTCTCACGCCGGTATTTCTCGATTTCTTACCCGTATGCTTCATTCGACTTACCCCTTAGGTGCACTTCTCAGCTGATATGGAGCCAGAGTGCGCCGTCATGTTTGTCTTCCGTCTCCCTCTTGTCGGTATACATCATTGAAGTATCATCGCAGTGACGTCGTTTTTCTCATCTGGTGACGCGTTGTAGGTAAAGATTTGTTTGTCCTTGAATGCATATTCATCATTTGAAATCACCTGAAGATGATATCAGTACGCCACCAACAGAAGACTTCACGCCGCATGCCTTTCAACTCTAAGTGCTGCGAACGCCGTTTCATCTTCCAGAAGGAGTTTGTATTAGGATGATTAAGAATCTTCCGGAGGAGGAGAGTTCACCAGCCCCGACCTCGGCCTCGCAATAGCAATCCAGAGCAATAATGACATAGGTGACGTACGGCGTTGATGCGCCACGCAGACAATGCTCTTCGCGTGAGGCATTTCAGAGAGCTCCGGTCATCAACGGTTGCAGGCATGCCGTCAAGTGGCTGATGATCAGAGCGGAATGGGCGAAATCGTTAATTGATTGATGTAGCCGATGCAAACAAGATTGAAGGACGATATGATACGCCACAAAAGAGTGAGACGTCATGGGAAATGCCAAACTACTCTTCGGGCGAAGTATCTTCAGTACTATCAACGTATCATGCAACATTGGCCAGATCTACAAACTCTAGACACTGCTCGAGATCGATCCCTACGGGTCCAGTTTAGATGACTCACTGTCAGTGTTCGCTAAAGCATGCGCAACCACCGGTGGCGACGTTGGGGCTGGCCATCTACCCAAACATCGTCAATCGATGCCATATCATTGTAGAAGCCTCGAACCTAGGCCTGTCACTGCATAGCCAGAACTGGGGCACTCGAGGTTACGCGTAATCTCCTCACGGGGAGCGCGTATAGATTGCGCTGGGGCAAGTACGAGCCCATTCTGTATGTTCAGATTTAATTGGGAAGATAAATAACAAGTGAATGATGACGCGCACATATTACAATCATACAGAATAGGCGCAGCACCATGAAAAGGCGAATAAAATTCTTCGATCCTGAAAAGAAAGAACTGCTGTTACATTGAACAAGTGACTGCGACAAAGAGGTTGTGCTATATTGGAGACTTAAACAAGTCACGGATGCTGCAATCCTGTGAGGATCTGGGAAATGGGGGTATTGTCAGAAATTGGCAGAGATTAGGAGTGATAATGGACTGGACCGAGGTAAGCGAGAGTTCGAAACGTCGCTTTATGAATTTTTGGCCGAAACGACGTCTTCAGGGAATGCATGAGAGAATAACGGTGTAGGTGCAGGAGTCCGTCTTTGCATCTCTAGCACAACAAAGAGAGGTCGGTGTCGTTTGATAATCAACGCACGGCACTGCATCCCAATTCTTTTTCGGGGATTATGCTGCGTCAGGGAATATTTGAGCGCCTGCAAAGGGGAATGAACGGTTGGTAAATCTTTCATAGCCGGACGCCGTACCTTTATGTGGACTAGGCGAATCGCACACAGCGGAAGACTGGTACAAAGACATGTCTTCAACCGTAGTCCAAGGCTTACACGCACGATGTCTTTTTGTTCGCATTCATACATTGTAATGCAAGAAGTAGCGAAGCATCATCCACCGAACCTGACTCGCAGAAAGGCCCTGTGAGAAACGCTGAAGTTGATGGTTGGACACGGAACTGACGAAGATTGGACTCACATTATCATGGCGATTTTGTTACGGAATTCCAGATATTTTGGAATGGAGAGCTTTCGTAGAACTATATAGGTACGTCAGGGAGAATGGCTGGTGAGAAAAATGAGCGCAGTTGTGGTGAATGGTAAAGCTTGGTAAAGCGAAATGCAATTTGAAAATCGGGAACACACGTGGCCGTAATCAAAGACCGAACTATCCCGGGCCGATGGTTGTTCCGTCTCGACCTTGACGAACGTGTTCAATATCCTTTATCTCTATGGCAGTGTAAGAAAGAACAGTTTAATTTCTGCACCAATCATAAAACCATGCTCACCGAATACTGTTTCTATAGGACGCTTTCGATATCTCTCCGTCCCAATCTGTCTTTCCTCCTCAACATAGCCTCTGTTTCATCCTTTGGTTTCAACTCTATTAACACGATATATTTTAGATCCTCCGATCGTCAACGCGACACTACTACGAGAAAATCTTGGAGACTAGCTGCAGGTCCCGCGAGCCTATATTTTCGCCGAAATAGTGCACCTATACTGGAACTAGTTCGACTTACAATTGAAAGTGTCCACGGTTTCTCTGATGTGATCTAGTCAGTTTCTTCGAAGCGTAAGCCTCCGGCTAGGGCTAGTCTGTCTTACGGAACTCAAGCTAGGGCGAGTATCGCCAAGTCTCATAAACGGGTTTTCACAAATGGCATCATCCCGCTCAAAGTCTTGGCCAAAATGATGGCGATTCCATTTCATTGCTGCTATCATACTCATCACGGAGCGCACACTGTCCAAATTGAATCAACGGTATTTGGTTTTTGCGTCTGAACATCGAGGCCTCGCCTTATTGGCTAGGAAAGATCACGCTAAGAGACTCTGGGTAGGAGCGAGGGCTCGCTAGACTTGGTGATGCTGGTTTCCATCGTCTCCATGTTCCATAGACGCGACCAAAGCTTAACCCCAATAGCGTAATGCCTCCTGGTCCACGTCGTAACGCACATCTTACCGGACCCTGTACTGTTCATCTTTGGTTCATCTCGGTCGCTATTGTAATCGTCCCCATTTCATCCATTGAATAGCAAGACGCGCTGTGACGAACACTCTGTTTGACACTTCCGAGGCCATGGTTCTTGATCGGTGACAGGGTGGGCAAGTTCAACACTGAATACCAGACTCCGCGTGTTGTCTCTGGTCCAGATAAGGTTCTCTGTTGATACTTTTGGCCTAGTGCTGTTCCTAGCTAAATTCCGGCTATCCCGTCGATTGCAAAAGCGATGCCCAATACGCTCCGTCGTAAGATAACATCAGTCCTCAATTCAATTGGCGGCGGAACTCCGCGATCTAACGTGATCCCACATCTTGGCTCTTTCACACATCCCTGGGCTGATGACACCACAGCCCCACCGCATTGTAAGTTCCGTTATCATCGAGCGTAGGACTAGGTTCAATGTCGGAGGCTTCGTCAAGTTCCAAAGACGCGGAACAAGCTGGTATTAGGAATCTTTGACCATACAGAGCCAATTGAAACGCCTTAACCAGAGTAAGGCTGCAAGTCTAAGCTTCTTTCGGTGCTGTGTCGCCTTGTACGGCACTTTAAAGTTGAGGTGTGTGTGGTTTACTGTTCCCTCATGACTGTGACAGATTGCGAAGTTCATGTTTCTTCAGAACTTGACACTCTATACTCTGGTGCAGCTAGGTCCATTGCTGTGGCACGAGCAATTCGCACAATGGAAATCATTCTTACCGCTCAGAAGCATCTGTATCTCCTACATTCCGAAACTGATTCCGGAAACTGATTTGTGTAAAAGATAGCTAACCTTGTATCTGACGGCTCGAAATGCACCAATAAGGAAATCGTCTGCCGAACCGACGTTTTCTTATCATCCTCTCATTTTCAATTGTCTGAAGCGCTCGTTCCGGCGTCTCAGCTAACTTTAGGTATGTCCTGGATAAATTTATTTATCATCCCGAGTCTAATTTCATGAAATGTCGATCAGGGGGGCGCGGACCGTTATTCTTAACATACGGGCCTTAGGGCACCTATTTCTGTGGTCGGTAGATCAGGGTCTGACTTCGTCGGTGCGTTGTTATTCATAACTGACATAGGACTCGGGCTATTCATGTATTTGATCAAGGGTATTATTGGTATATGAAATTCAAAGTTCATTCTTAGCAAATAACCGGTTCGTTGATGGGGCCGATGTTCGTGGTATATATACTGACTCATTTTACGCTGATAGACTTGTGAACATCTTCCCACCTACTTGCGACCCCAGACCATGCACGTTGCACGAATATTTTCTTTTGCGGCAGCTGTCTTCTCATGTGATCTGGGTATGTCTCCGTCCATATGCTACGAGTCTGGTGTATCACTAAATCCAACGCCATCGACCGGAGGAACTGTCGCTTAGTACCCGGTCAACGCCACAGAAATTTGGTTACCGAATGAAAAGCGTCATAACCGTTCATGACTTGCATTGTCGCGCCCGAACATCGCCTTCAGAATCTGAGGGTAAAGCAACCGAAGGGCGAGCACGGCTCGACGGCCGGTAACCGATGTCAAGCTGCCTTTTGTGGATGACTTCATGCATTAAAGACGAGTTTCACTTAGAAAGGTTACATTGAACGACCGCTTTCACGTTCATGAGCACTGCCTGAGAGTGTAGCACATGGATACAGCGTCAGTTGCCCTTCAAACAATCACTCTTTGTCACACGTCGCTTACAAGCTCTGGCAGTTTACACCCTCGTATAACATACAGAATCGCACTAGGACGTCACTATCGGCAAGCAAAAGGGGGATCAAGTTCGAAAGAAATTGAATATCTTATCTTATCATCGAACTTAATGATGACCCTGTCGCTCGCGGCCAACTCCGGAGATAACCTTGACCACCGCTTTATAACACTCCACCAACTTCGATTTCAAAGTTCGTCACATACGTTGTTTCTTACCATGAGCGAGGACAACGTAAGCTAAACAATATACTCCTCAACGGTGCTTGCCTTGGCCAAACCTTGGCGCACAGCATACGTTGAATTAGGTTCCCATCGCTCCGTGCGAAGCTTCTGCGCTGCTTCTTCGTGAACTTAAATCATAGTGGAAGAATATTCCCATCGTATTGATACCTCCGTTGTGAGTTTCTCCTCCTCTGACGTTCAGAATCCGCCCAATTCACGAACCTCAGAAGACAAAGCTGGCCTTTGTCTCCCCTCAAAGCGCGATTTCGACAGTCCATATAGCAAGGAAATGGTGATTCTATCCTTCTACAATGTTCGGATGATGGGAGAATTTGATGAATATCATTTGTATTTATCTCGCCACTATTTTTGCGTGCACATGCAACCTAATGTTCCAGGTCTACGGAAGTCGAGTCGGGACTCGGCGATCTATACATTTGGCACCGTGTAGAGCTAGGTTCACGGTGAATGGAATCATCATTCCGGGAGCCTTCGCAGCATGGGCGATTCATCAATACTATGCTGTCCGTAAAGTTTCAAAGCGTCAGTCACTTATTCTTCTCATTCCTTGACGCATCGCATTAACAGCTAGCCCTCCGCAGTATCACCTGACACGGCGATGGTGCGCGGCTGTATGAGGCTTCTATCACCAAGACGGGAAGATTGTCTCTCTTTCCGACGTTAGCAAAATATCCTGCAAAGGATACGACTCGCGGTGATAGAAGGAAGAGAGCAGCGAACGCGAGGGACTTCTCCCCAAGGTCCTTTTCCATTCTTCAGATTTTCCTGGTTCGTCATCCCCCCCGCTCAGCCGCAGCCTACCTGAGCTCTGAACGGTCACTGTTTCGTTCGCCAGCGCCATCATTGGTGAGCTATCAACGGACCTTGCGAAGTATGATGGTACAGGCAGCTTCCTCGTTTTTTTATATTGCGTCTATTTTTAGGGCGCTACGCTGTTTATTTATTTTCTCTCCGGAATTGAACGCCTTTTACGGCCCTTATCATCTATTATTGAAATGCTAATTTTGTTTACGCCTCCAGTTCTGATATTTCCTGCCTGCGGTCCGGTCCCTTGACCTCCAAAAGCCATGACCTCGGGGCGTGCATATATCCACTAGTTATAATACCGGCAAGCTCGACCCAAAAATCCAGCCTCCTTAATCCCTTTGAGATAGCGTCTTTCCGGAGAGAAGGCGCCAGGCCTCCGAACGTGAGTAACTTGTTCTTTATGCTGCTCAAGGCGGTGTTTTTTTTGATAACTTTCACCGTTAGGACCCCATGATGCATGGGAAATTATTCATTTACCGTAGCCCCCTGTTGTTGGGTGAGCCATTCCTCTTATCAAGGCGCTGTTGGGTGGGTCGACTTACCAATCCTCTCCGTCGATAGAACCCACGGGACACGGTGTTTCTCCATTTGCTTGAATAATCTCATACTGATTGCACTCCGTAGTACGAGCGAATTCTAGTTCCGTCGATTCCTCGGTGCAATCCTGGCGTTCACAGAGTCGGTCGGCTAACCAGACCACCTGGGGGATTTTTTACCAGACTTGCTCTCTCTGTCTCTCTCGTTTACTTCTTCCGCTACTCTCAGGCCCAACGACATTATTATTTTTGCAAATCTCCCGAGACGTGACACAGGCACTTAAATAAGGCGTGCATTCATAATTTTCTAATTCTCGCTGCAGCCCCACACGAACGGAATGACACCCCTCTTGCTTACGTTCTGTTATTTCCTTTGGGCTGTTCGGAAAATATGGGGGAGGGGCTCGTCGGTGGTACTGGGACCGACCCGCCAAAATGATCTACGGGGGCGCGGTTACCGTTCTTGCCGGACTATTCACTCTGAATGGAAAGGCCTGCCTCTCTAATAGAAGGGCCTAGTCCCCAATACCGGTGAGTCACTGTCGGGCCCGCTTCCACCCATTTCCACAACGAATATTCCCTAGTTTACGACACCCCCCCCCAATCCCTACTTATAAGTAACTCGGACCCTATAAACATGTTCGATCTCTACTCCCCCGGGTGTTATTTTAAGGGGATCGGCGTGTGGCGTTTGACGAGGGCACGGATAAATGTCGCATCGGGATTTCGGGAGGGCCCATTTTGAATTTGGGGAAGTAATGGTCAGGGTCGTGGATGATAATGGTGGGGCGATGGTCGAGGTAGGGTGTATGGTGCACTGTGAGGTGTTGTTCCTCTTAGCTCAGTTGGTAGAGTTATACACCGCTAAGAAATCTCTTAATGACGAGGTCAGTCGTTCAAGTCGGCTAGAGGGAACTTGCCAGATCTTACTGCCTGCCGTGAATTTTTGGTATTCAGTTCTCAAAAATTTGACACTGTTTGTTAGCACGTACGTCGCATACTAGAGACAGTTTCTCCTTGTAAGTCATAAAGGAGAACACGCTCCTGCTTTATATCAATCCAAAGAACATCAGACTTTATTATTTCGCCGTAGCTCGCATACAAAAGAATTTGAAGCTCGACGAATTGTGTACTTAGTATGGAGTGATGGAGAAAGAGGACGTCGCTGCTCGAACCTACGTCCGACCTCAAAGCTAAACACCTCGTCGTTCTACCTGTCGCCAAGAAACCCTTGTAGTAATTGCCCAGCATGCAGATAATCGGTCCTGGCTCGTGGCGCCAATATACGAGGGACAGGAGTGAGGGATTTGGAGAGCCTGGAGCGATAACAAAGCGAGGTGAGGGTGAGATGCTTATCATCTCTGCTCGACGGCAGGTCGTAGCAGGTCGAGCCTACGTCCTGCCTCGACGGTGAACGCATCGTCTCGCCAAGAACCTCTTGTCGTAAATCGCCCATGCAGATAATCGGTCCTTGCTCGTGGCGCCGATATACGAGAGAAAGGATTGGCGGATTCGAGGATTTGGAGTGCCTGGAGCAATGATGAAGCGAGGTGAGGGTGTGATGCGTATCATCTCTGCTCGAACCAACGTCTAGCCTCAACGGTGAACGCCTCGCCTGTCGCCAAGAGCCTCTGTCGTAAATCGTACACCATGCAGACAATCGGTGGCGCCGGTATAGTGACGGGCTCGAGGGACTAGATGGCTGGTATGTTTGAAAGCCTGGAGCAATAACGAAGCACAGGTGCGTCTATCTCCTTCACGTGTTAGGTCGACTGCAGTTAGTGGCGCTTCGGAGTGAGAAAAAAAAAGAGGACTCTCACTTGACATAGTGGAAATGAACGTGGGCTACAAGGGTATTGATTGTTGCCAGGATCGAGACCGCTCGAATGTTGAGGATAAAGAGTGAGGGAAGGGTTCTTCTGAAACCCAACGTAATGATATACGAGCCGGGAGATGTGTTTTGGCGAGAAAGAAGGAGGGAGTTGGCGTTGGTGGACGGCGCTATCGGAAACGATGAAGACGCCCCACCTAGGATAAGGTGCGTTTTTTTCTCGTTACAACGTAACGAGTCACTTGTGTCCTCGCTCCCCCCCTTGGACGTAAGATATCCGGGAAAGGGCGAAGGAGAGACAAGCAGGGAAGGACTCGGAGGGTGGGGGGACGTAATGACGTACCACGTTGGGCTTTGGAGAAAGACGCGACGGTCTGGTGTAAGAGGAGGATTACCACGGCTCTAACGGAGCCGATGTCTGGTCACGGTGCCGCAGATGAGGAGGAAGGGGCGAGGCTCCGCACAGGATGGGATAGAGGGCGAGATAGGGAAGAAAGATTTAGCCAACCCCACCCGGGGATACGGTAGACCGAGTAAAAAAGGGTAGGGAAGAATGACTGGGAAATGAAGAGAGGGTAGGGTGATTCGCTGGTCTGGAACGAGAAAAAGCGAATAAGGGGAGATGGGAAAGGGAGAACAAAGGGCGAGAACCAATGAGGTGACAGGGATGAACTGGCCAATGAAGATGGGGGAAGACAAAGAGCCAATGGGAGGGTCGACCGAAAAGAGAGGTATTCTCCCGCGGCATATATGTCGTGCATGCATAATCACTGCGGCTTCCCTAACTCGACGCGTCCGAACTGGAGGTTTCCGTTGATGGGTACTGCCGAAAGCAGAGGGTCAAGGGAGGACTTGATCCATGTGGAATTGATTATTTTTTTTCCTGCGTGCATCACGCGTCGAGTCATTGGTGGTGACGTCGTTAGAATGAATGACGTCGAATCAACAAGTGGAGATAGAGTAGAGGCGAGAAGAAGACGGAAAAAAAGGCGGGAAGATGGGTGTCGACCGTCGGACGCGAACTCTGAATTGCGCGGGCGCGCGGGGCTTGGGATGGTTAGGTAAACACCCGACGATATCATTGCGGGGTAACGGCATCCCGGGAATTGCAACCATCAGCAAACAAAGGGTTTTTTTGTTGTTGATTCCTAGTTGAGAGAGTGGGAAAAGAGACTGCGCGAAGCTAGGGAGATATGACGAAAATGGGTTTATTGCGGGGCGGGCGAGGGAAGGAAAGCGCCGGGTTGCGCGGAGATTCAGATGATACGGCCGGGGGTTACCAAGCGTTGAGGGTACATTGTAAGTAATAAGAAGATCAAAAAACGCAACAAACGTCTGGGATCAGGGGAAGGAGGGGGAAGAGGCGCAAAAAAAATAATTAGTGGGTAATCCGTCTGGGATCAAGGATATGGGGACACGTTGATGGATTGATCCCACTCCTCCGGTCATTGACTGAGATCGAAAAGACAAATGAGATCCGAAATCGTCGAACCCGATCGCCGGGAGCAATAAGACCGCCACCGAGATGTATTTGGGGATGTTTGTGTGCGGCATGTCGGCAGTGCAATACATACCCAAGGGCAAAGAGGGCGACAAACTTCCCACCTCGTACCCACCACCACCTTGCCTTTAGCACACATCGCCATGGGACGCAGAAAGATTGAGATACAGCCGATTACTGTGAGTGCTCGATGCTGGGACTGTGGTATTGGTGGATATGAGGCGCTGATGGATTTTTTTTTGGGTGCGGGTGTAGCATGAACGAAACCGGTCGGTGACTTTTCTAAAGGTACGCCCTAATCTCTTGTTCCCCCATCCCCTTCCCCCCCAACGCTTCCCAGCTCCATCCTCTCCTCCTCCCATCTTTCTTTATCCCAATGGTCGCTGCTATTTTTGTCCCGACACGAGACTAATAAAGTTCTTGGCATTTCTTCTTTATTTTTGGCTCGCCATTCGTACCAACTGTGCAGAGGAAGAACGGGCTATTCAAAAAAGCGTACGAGCTGGGTGTGCTGTGTAGTGTGGACGTTGCTGTGATCATCTTTGGTGCGTGTTCGAGTCTGGTGGTGCCAAGAGGGCTCGGCTGACGCTCGTCTATTTTTAGAGGAACGCCCGGGGCATCATCTCAAGCTGTATGAATATTGCTCGGGCGATACCAGGGATATTGTTCAGAGACATTTGCGCGTACGAACATGTCTTTTTTTCCTGGTCGCTATAGGGGTCACTGACGACGGCTTGTCTAGTACGAGGGCGAGAAGGATACGCGTGGGCCAGGCGACTTTTCTGGCGCGGTCAAGATACTCGACGAGGAGGAGGAAGAGGAGGAGGAGGAGGTCGTGTCCGCTGTGCCGTCAAAACGTAGGGGCAGTGGGCGACTCAGACCCGTTGGCGCGGCTGACCTTGGCGAGGTGAGTCAGCGTATCCACTCTTCTTTCCGGCGTCGTGCTCGACGATGGCGAACACGTTGTGCTCGCTGTTGTCCGCGTCGTCGCCATGGCGTTGAAACTCCGTCGTCGCTGTTGTCAAACGCCCCAGATCTTGGCTTCCGTCAACCGCGCTGCTTCTCTAATCCCTTATTGTCTCTCTCTCGTCACGTACCAACTAACCCACTCCTTCTCCCGACAGCTCGACTATCCCCACCAGCAGCATCACCAGTCCCACCACTCGCATATCCCGCCGCCTCCGCCGCGCGCAATGGCGATACCACCGCCGCCCATTCCACAGACGCCCATCCAGCAACCATCAACGTCGTCCTCGTCCATCCCCATCTCCTCCCTTCGACACCCCCATCCCAATCCGAATCCCCACAAGAAGCAGCGTCTCTCCCCACCCAGCGTCTCCGGACCTGGTATGCACAGTCGTTCCTCCTCTGGGTCCGGTTCCGGTGGTGGCGGAGGAGGTGCGGGAGGAAGCGCAGGCCAAGGAGGCTTCTACCCTCCACCCTCCGCGCAGTACCACCATACGCCCTTCTACAGTGGCGGAGGCGGCGGCGGTGGAGGAGGTGGTGGAGGAGGAGGCGGTGGGAGCAACTTCTCCACTCCTGCCCAATTCGGAGGCGAGAGGCGATACGCGGGCTACCCACTGAGTGCACCCATGTCTCGTGGGAGCGGCGAGATCTTTAGCTTGTTTGACGATCATGGCAGGCCGGGCTCGTCCAGTGGGACAGCAGGAGCAGGCGGAGGCACGGCAGGCTTTGATTGGCCGATACATGCTCCGACGAATGCCCAAGCTGGTGCTGGGCCGACACATAGTCCAACTCAAGGCAGAGTTGATGGCGCGTGGTTGGACTTTTTGAGCACGAGTAATGGAGGTCCTGGCGGGAGCAGGCCGTCGACTAGTTGGGAAAGGGATACAGGTGCTGGAGGTGATGAAGGAGGAGTCGTTGAGAAGGAGGAAGGGTAGGAGATAGGGTTCATTTCGCTATACACGATTAGTCGGACCGTCCTTTTTTCTTGTTCGTTCGCCTACGTTTGACGTGTTTTTGTTTCTTCCGTTGGAGTAAAAGTAACGATGTTATTTTAAATGTAGTTTTTTATAGAGAAGTTTATTGTGGGCGCAGACAAAACAATGCCCCCTAGCCGACTTGAACGACTGACCTTGTCATCACTATTCAAAGGAATCCTTATACGAGTGACACGCTCTACCACTGAGCTAAGAGGGCCGTAAATATCATTGATCCGGTGCATATACAATAGGTTCTCCTATCGAGTCTTGAAGGACATCATCAAAATATGATTCTCAACTCACATCGCCGATCTTTCAGCTCTGCGATGCGATCGATCGCATTTCAAGAGCCAATTGTAAATATACAGCCTCCGCCGTCCGTCCATCGCTCCTGCCGTTACATACACCGGTCAATTTCATGCGCTTCGGTGTTCTCAATTCTGGGGTAGCACACGTCCACGTCCTCGTAGGGTCCTGTACGTCAAGAGCTGTAATTCCTTTGAGAAGACAGATTTGCAGTGGTCATCAGCATGTTGAACATGGTCCAGCAAGTTGTAGAAGACGATTCCTTCAAATAAATATGCAACCGTAACTTACAGAAGTTACAGTAAGTTACCAGCAATCTGTATCAAAAATTTGAGTCCAAAATGACGCTGACACACTGATTTATTTCCCTCTAGCCGACTTGAACGACTGACCTCGTCATGATACATGATAGTACAATTCTATACTAGTGACGCGCTCTACCAACTGAGCTAAGAGGGATCATTCAATTATCCGTACGGTGCCTACATGTTTCCTATATTGTGTCGTACTAAGTACCAAGTACTCGAATAATTCCTGAACGACGATGACTTCTTACTAGCTGGGAAAGTATCGTTGCAAGTGATCTGCGCTTATTGAAAACTATAGTGGAGGAACCCTTCAAATTTTCACATTCGAGAAACGGAATGATGATACAGTCGTTTGTGTAGTATTACTTCACTCGTTCCGAGCTCGCTACGATAATTGTAGGATGACGCATGGTGAACTAGGTTCGAGCTAAAAGTCTAAGGTCAGCGGGATATATAGATGAGCGAATATCTGGATTCGGGTAAATATTTAGACGAAGAGGTAGATTTCCAGAAAGCTCGCTAGTAAATGGACGTCGGCAAATATGATGACGAGCAGAGAACGCATTACCTACGAAGGAATTAGAAACCTTATCATTGAGATATGGCAATTATGACAAGAAGACTTCCACCGCCTTCTAGAAATCCAACGTGGGTCAGCAGATTTTCCATGGGTAAGACTAGAGCTTCTGAGATTGGCCGTGAAGTTAAACGTTGAAGCTTCGAGACCATATGCAAGTGAAGCCAGGATCCCAGTATTCCCATCGGTCTGCTACAAGTGATATCGCAAGGTATCCTATGATGAAGGTCATGCACGTCCTCGATTCTTCTTTCTTCAATGATCGCCGGACTTTGAAACAACGAAGGGCCCTCCAACGCATGATAGTTCGACTTGTGGGTTCCAAGTATTCCTTGTGTCAACGAGCAGAAGAAAGAGAATATGAAACGGGGGTCCAATCGCTGGCTTCGCGAACTCGGATGTGCGCCACGATGAAATCCCATGAAACCGCCCGAGACCCGCTTCGGTAACTAAATGGTGACGCTACATCATTTCTTGACAGGGCTCTGTCGCCACCGTATGGGAGAACGCGCTATCCCTTCTGTCCGAGGACATATCATTACCATTACGACCACCTTTGAGGAGGAACGCAGCATCCTCGAGGCGTACCAGCTGAATCCAAGGCCATTGAGTAGAGGGCCCGGCTTCCACATAGTTCTCCGATTCTAGATTCGTGGCCGTCGCCAGCGCGTGGAGGAGGTGATGACAGTGTGAACAGAAGAGATGATATTCTCTATTGACCCAAGCCTTGCCGGATCATGGCCACGGGAATCAATTAATGGTGGTGTGGGGGTTAGTACCGCGAGCGGCGTCAGGATCTGGTAAAGTGATGAACGCCTCCACTCTCGCCCCCGCGATCACGATCAGATAAGGGAATGGTAGCTTGGAAGTGTGTGGCGGGAGGATTTCTTGCTCTGGTCGAGAGCCTGGAAGACGGACGTACGGATGTCGCAGCACGAATGACCCGCTCCCGCTATGCATATGACGAAGTTATCGGTATACCGCGGACAGTGTGCGACCTTTCTGTGGGCGTTCTTGGTCACCAAATCGAGTAGAAACAGCCGAGGATGCAGTGTATGAGTCTCGGCTCTAGCTAGACGAAGCAACGCAATAGAGTGGGTGCACCTACAGCGCATAGAAATATGTTAGCATCCACCAAAGACACGGGTCAGCGCAGTATACGGTGACCGCGATTGTAATAGAGTTGCGCAAATGAACGGGGATCAAATGACCAACCCCGCGAACGTCATCCTATGAGAAAGGTACAGCCCAAGCCATGATTCTGAAGTACGCTTACGCGTCACATACAGCACCAAGGAGATGTCGCCTATCTTAAGAATAGGACAGCGAGATTGACTGAGTCACAAAAGCGAAGTCTTTGCGTCCAGGTGGCAGGTGCATCCGCGTAGCCGCTCACTTGTGATTGGATACTGAGCGATGTGGCCAATGAGAATCAAGAAGTAATGAGTCGCAAATAGCCCATCATTGCAAGTCGGTTCAACATTTGTTTCTGCTTCAGTTTTGGCCAAGGTCAGACTTACGGTCAGCAAGAATTGGTACCACAGACCTAGGAGCTGGAATTTTCGACGCTCTCTGTGTACCCGCTGAGGACTAAGGATCTTGAGGTGGTCGTTCGCGATCAACCAGATATCGGACCGGGCCATCTCGGAATTACCCGAAGAACTAAGATTAGACTATCAACTATTCTTCGCTTCGACCAACGCGACGGGGCCTTGCCTCTCTTGACGCTCTCCATACTGTTCCACGTACGAGGGTCTCGGCTAAGTCTTACAAAGCACGGATTATAAACTGTAAACTCCCGTCGATCTCGAACTGGAGGGGGGGATTTTCTAAGGAACCCTTCGTAGGATTCTTTCAGTCTCTCGGTATGCCTTTCCCTCTTAGTGGTTGTTCGTGTCTTGCCTTCTGTCGTCCGTCTGCTGCCTGAGGGTTGTCGTTCGCTTTGTATCTATCGAGTCGCTAGGATTTCATGACTTGGACCCTGGGTAAAATTGGTGACCAGCGTTGCACCCCTCCGATGATGATGGCCCATTATTCCTCTGCTTTCTCCTTCGAGACATGTCATCAGGAGAATTATGTTGATTCTTACCCTGCGGACTCTGTGCAAATTTTCCCTATCCCTGTTCCAGGCGGGTACTCATCGCGTACTTGGGCGACGAGCGTTTGCGATATCTCCGTTCGCAGATCTTATTGTATAGTCGAGTCTACGCACCCACTTTTATTCGCTCGACCAGATATCCGTAAACATATTCCCCATTCACGTACCGCGCTTCCTAACTCTTAAAACGCACTCCAGTACATCCAAACGGCTTCTCCGGTAAACAGATCCTGAGCCAGACTGGTCTCAGCTCCAGCTTACAGAAGGTCACATCTCCGATGACTACATGTACTAATGAAGTACCCTACCGCCATCGTACGGATACCCTCAAACACATGACAAATTCGCCAAGATAATTCTCACCTGGTTCGCATGTACTTTGACTTGTTTCATGTGTTTGATTCCCTACGACCATATTGCTTCGCCGCGTTTCTGGTTCTTGGGCGTGAACTAAAACGCCTCATAAGAGAGGCTATCCCGCATTGTCTTTCCACTGCCGCTTTCGAGCAATAGTGAACCGGCATCGAGCGCAATGACTAAAGATTATACGTACGGTGAAGGTTAGAGCATAAGTGTATCTCATCACCGCCGTCGTCAAGCCGTCGTGACTTCTCAATGATCCCAGGTACTTTGTATTTAAAGTCGGCGTGATTCTATTCGACCGACGACGAGCGTCGTATCCGGAATTGCAGATATCCAGATTCGTCCTCTCTGAACTTGCTTTAGTTTCGTCTCAGCGGCTGACCCGCACTGCTCAGCTGGCTAAACAATTCATTAGGAACTCACAGGCGACTGTCGGCCATCTTACTTCTAGTACAGATGGCGACCTCTCCGTGGGGAGAAATGAAACACGAGGAGATGGGAAATGAATAAGTCCGCAGCTAGAGCGTAACAACGCTATTGAGTGGAGCTTCGTGGATCGTGGACTGGGGCGGGAATATCAAATGCTTCTATCGAGTGCGAGATCAGCGAAGAGCGGCGCTGGACCATACCCTCCCAGGGCCCAGCGCATGCTGCGTTAAACCATGTAGGTGGATAACCACACTCCGCTCGATCAAGAAGACATCGAAAAGGTCGATTAAATCGGCATAGCCTCAGCCTCGGAGCTGGGAACTGGAGACGAATTCAATGCTGGAGAAATCCGAGGCGGCATGTCGTAGTCACCAGTGCCGACATCGACTCAGGTGGACAAAGAAACACATATACCAAATAGACGTTGTTTCACAGCCGCGCAAACCTTGTTTACTGAGAGATTACGACCCGGTTCCAATAAAGGGTTGCACGCCGGGATCCTCGGTGTATGGGACATACTGCTGGTAATGATAACAGTCTAATTCCGGAATGTAATCGAGACGCAACGTATCAGGCTTATTGTAAGGCTGAACTGTGTCAACACCATGTCGGAAATCAGGCGGGGTCATCACTCCTTATTTAAATGAAATTTCAGCGAATCTTAAGAAAATCCCAAAAAGAAAACGGTGCATACAACAGACTACGAGGACTAATGATTCAGGAGGCGCTGTTTGTCTAGTAATATTGCTTCTTTGTTCAGAAGATATGTACGTAGTCGTTGCATATGTCCGATAGACAATACCCTGTGGCGGAATCCATATACTTTATCGGAGAACGACCCAAACCGCTGAGCCCGCAGACTGAGGTGCAAGTAGACCGTGTAATTTTGATGCTGTCGTTCCGGTTATAGTACCACATCGACGAATGTAATACCCTGATATCACCGCCGAGAAATCCCATATAGCATATCTTTGATGTTACCAAATAACACGCGAAAGCGCGTGTCATGATCCACTGCCTTTCTGATTCGTGAGTTTCATTCTTCCTGTGTTGTTTCATTAGTCCGGAGAGGAAGAGTAGCGAATATTACTTACAGAGGCTTGAACTACTTGTGTGACACGATCTCCTTATCCAGTTTATCAGGTGCAAGGGAGTTGCAAGGGAGTTTGGGATCAGCTGGCTCCGGCCCGACTGCGGGGAAATCAAAGATTAGATCTCAAGATCTCAAAACTAACCATGCACTACTCGCTTCTTTCCCTTTAACCACGACAGTAAGTAACACTCGTGTGTCGCTCTGCCAGGTCCATTTTTCTTTTTCTTTTTCGAGCTTTATGACCTCGTGGCTTGTGTCAAATCTGGATCGGGAGCTTACTCAACTCCGGCCCAACCCAGCCAGGCAAAACACGTTCGTTCTCCTCTGAATACCTTGCCCCAAGACCTTAGCCTGCATTTTTTTCTCTCTCCCCGCGAGTCGATAAATAACCGGATAGGTGCATGGATAAGAGTTACTCGACCGACCCCGATCACGACCTTTGTCATTTGCCGACGACGTATGTGCTTGATCAACAGCCTTCTTTTTCCAGGCGGATATCGCTTATTGCTGTCTTCAGGAATATCCTTTCGACGAGCTAGCTAGGCCGTAGCACGCTCATAAGTCCCTGTGATAAAGGATGATTATGGAGAAATATATTTTACCTCGGAATAAACTAAGGTGTTTTCACTGGGCATCGTCAGAAGCTTGACGTTAAAGATTCCAGCCTAGCCATATTGCTGCCTGTAGGTACCGCGCTTCCAAGCTGGGGGAAATTATAGCTTGCATCATATGAATGGGCTTCTAGAGGTTTCTGTAGGTCATCCATTGTAGAGAAATAGACTCAGGTATAACTCTCTGGGAGCACCGAATAACCCTAAAACTCCGTGGTTGCGATACCTATTTCTCTGCTGAATCCTACGACCACCGCACATGCAATAGCCGTGTTTCCGTACATATTTGTGGTTACGATTTTCGTTTCGTGATTTCTGATCTCATCATTCCTACACGATGCAGTTTAAATGACGCTCAGGTGGTGTTTTTTGACAACTTTTCCCAATCAACGATGTGACTATAACCCTCGGACGGAGATTCCTTCTGTTATCCGTTCTAGACCAAACGGGATGAGGTTACAGGATACATCATCGAAAATACTTAGGTCATACTGTCATACTGTGAGCGGAAGAAGTGGAAATGATAGTACTTAACGGGTGTAGCGTGCAGTCGAGCATCCAATGTATAAGCAGACTAAATTAGAAATCTGGCGATATCCGGTCTCGATTGGCCAATGCATGGGGAACTACAAGTTTGGAGCAATACCTCCGTTTTGATTAATATCACACGGTGATAGTAGCGTGCGAAATCATTAGTCGACTGGAACAGGTTGCAACCAGACGCCGAACTGTATACAAGACCTCTCAAAGGATCACAAAAAAGATGCCTAAGGCGCTATTCGGAACCGCGATTCAGCCAGACCTTTAGAAGATTTACAATTAAGTATAAAGGGTTGTGCGAAGGTTGAATCTGACATTCGAACAAAGCAATGTGTTTCCATGTCTAGGAAAGTCAGAAGCTGCCATCGAGAGTGCTTTCAACATTCATTCCATCCGGCCCGTTTTCTTGTTACCAAGGTCACGCAGCTGATTTGACATGGCCATGAGTAAATCTTGCCAAGGACCTTTGACGCGTCCGAGGGAGGTCATCGGCAAGAAACGAATAACCGCGGATCTGTAAGCAGCATATGGTCAAATTGGAAGTTCTGAAACCAGTCGGAGTCAAAGGATTCATGTTTACCTTCGTAACACTGTTTCCTGTGGACCTAAGGCAAAGTCCAACCTGCACAAACTCCTTTCAATACCAAATACTGACAAGTCATACCGGTTTCGGGCCGACATCACGTCGAATTTGTGGTACTTATTGATCAGGTACAGATCATATTATATCTCTGTGCTTGTCGGGCTTCGCACGCGGTAATCGCGAAACTATCTCGGGCGGAGCGTGTCCTTATTTCTTTACCTTGTTTGTGTCCACCTCCGGCTAGTTATCACCGAGGGCAATTCTCCTTCCAAGAAGCCTAACTAATGGAGAAATTGTAATGCACCTCCGCTGCATTCGAGGTCGCCTTTTCCAGTTGATCCGATGTGGGTGAATCTTCTCCGAATTTCTGTTCGCACGGTTCGAAATGTCCTGCTAGTCCTTGCTTTTATAGACAGCTGTTTCGTTTCTGATCTTACAGAGAACATCATAGAGCTTATAACAGAAGTAGCGAGCATGCAGGACGCTGGATGTACGGTTACTACTGCCGCTTTTTATAGAACGCTTACCCGCTTCACAAAGATAGTCGACAAATTGGGAACTGAGAATAGCTCTCTATCAGTTCCGATTTAACACATCACAATATAACTATTTGTGACCTGTATCCTCTCCGGCACAGAGGAAATGAGCTGCAAATCGTAGGCACAATCGTAACATGAGACTAGCCCCATAGTTCGATACATTCGGCGTCCTAAAAGTGATCGATCAATTGCCAGTAAATTTTTTGGGGTAGAATAAGCACTTCTTCGAGTCAACTGATCGATTTTCCCACTTACTTAGGCGATGACATACGCTGCCTACATCGACCCTGCTGGTGTAAGTAATTCCGTAACCAGTGACAAGAGCTGGAAAATTGACGTGATGAACATTCCAGGAAGATACGGCATGGTTGATCAAGTTTTTTTTCGCCATCACCCGACATCATGCGTGACTGGTGCCACTTTCCCCGAAGCCATACTAAGAAATAATTGCAGGAAGGTTGATTATGTTGCCTCCGGGAGGTGATACCTCATTTTTAGTCGTACATAAGCGCCATAGTCTTGAGTTCTCTCAGGCTTTTTGCATCTCGGGGACCTCGCATGACCGTCAATCAAGGGTAAGTATCATAATTGCCTGTCACCGGAACACGTCCCTGAATTTATTAGATCGTCAATTGGATGGAGATCTAACCTTTAAGGAGCAAGGTTTGTATGATAGCATCATCCTCAAGCGCTCAGACTTTCGGTTCCGGGGTTCTGGGGAAAGACACCGACATCAGCCGAGAAGAATTTGGATGTAGGGAGAAACAACCGAGTCCAAAACCTGCGGAATAGAATTTCGCACAATAGGTTTTTCGGAACTTTCTTCCATCACACTAAACCAGCATCCGTCAAGTCCCGACGTCGACCTTGAACCTCTATCTAAAGAAATAGTCAGCATTCGGATGATTGACAGAGCGAAACTGAAGTAAGTAGACATGCCCGGTCCCTGCTCTGTAATTTTGTCGCTATGTTGAATCTTTAGGAAATGCTAGCTGAAACTGCAGAGTACGTCAAGGCTGAGAAATGGAAACAGGACATGGACATTGGAGACCACCATATCCTTTATCCTTCCCAAGTATATGTTCCAGAAGCAGAATATGTACATTGTAAGACGCGCATATTCATGCCTGTCATGATGCTAGTCCTAGGAACCTTCAGCTTCAACGTTGATGTAAAACGCGAAGGATGAACCTGCAAATGGCAGTGCAATGAAACGGTTGTGGTGTCCGAATTTAATCCATGGTGCCTCACGGTTCACCGGGCCGGAACGATTGTCATCCCGATATGGGTTAGGTACGGCTTGGGTACGGCACGGGGCGAATGCGCATTCATCTCTTCAATGACGACGACAGCGACCCTTTCTTCCAGTAGCCTTTCTTATCAGACCTTTGTTCTCCCCTTTGTACTGACATAGGAACGGACCGGACGTCGAGGTGCAGACCTCACCAAACAAAGAAGCATGGCCGATCCATCCATTCAAGATGAAATTTTCCAGTCGCAACCTAGGAATGGGCCTTTGTTGCCTCCCTGTTGAGTCTCCATGCAATACCCTTTATCTCATTTTTCCGGCACAAAGGCAGTCGAAGTGTATAAATGGGCAGTCATTGTGACTAAACTCTCATTCCAGACCTAACTTTTCAATCTTCTTCTGATACCATGCTCGACCAGCAGTCCTCAGAATCGTACGTTTTGTCTTTATCGGCGTTTTATTGCTGATAAAATCTCTTCCTAGTCAATCCTGTGCAGCCCACTCTACTGACGGATGGACGGAGGTTTTAGAGCTTAGTGCCGATGATCTTTGTAGGCAAATGGAGGCCGAGTATGGCGACGGAGAGCCTACGTTTGTCGTGTTCCAATTTCAAATCAAGGACCAGCAGTTAACTATCAAATTATAGCATATCCTCAAGCTCACAGCTGTCTCAATTCACATTGTGTGTTGCCATACGCTCGTTGATGTCCATATCTCTCATAATTCTTCCCGTAGATCCTCCTCTCAAGATTCCAACGTTGACAGAGTGTCGCTATCGCAACCACCCTATCCACTCTCACAGCCAAGAAACCAGTACGTATCATATGATATCTACGCGGCGTTATACCGATGACTCGTTTACAGAGCAGACTCCGAAGAGTATCTACCTTCCTCTCAGTACGGCGAGCACATTCCTCAAGCCTATGATATGTATGCATCGTTGCCAATCTGATCATCATTCAACAATTGACGTTCGATGTAGAATGGATGGGGGAGTGTCCATGTCACAGGCAAATGACTATGCTAATTCCGAAGATATGATGTGGGTACTACGTTTAAGTAACCCAAAAAAATCTTCCATCAATTCGTTTTATCTAGGTATACGAGTGACGAAGTGACAGTTCGAGGATCTCAAGATGATAGAGGTTCTATTGAGGATGTCGGCTTGCGGCTCAGATATAGCCTTGGAAGAGCGACGGTCGCTGTTCTCAATGCTGTGGAAAACACTGAAGGTGCGTCGTAAACTCTGAAGCTACGTTTCATTAGACTTACTGAGCGGTGATACAGACATCCCAACGCAGTATCCTGAGTTCACGAATCTGATCAATATGTGGACCGGTATACGCAGCCTCGTGCTGTCCCTCCAAGTGACTTTGGACGAGATGATCCCTTCTCCCGGCGAGATTGGGCCATGAACAATATTTCGACTATCAATCTCTCTATATAGCGTGTTGTGATTACTCTAGTATCCTTTGTATCGTTTATTAACTGAGAACGTTTCTACATAAACACGCTGGTACCCATCTACAAGAAACTTCTTTCGAATCCATTTTGATTTCGGGATAAAAGTCTGACGTAGGCTTTTTGCAAGCCCCGGGAAGTTTTCAGCCAAGGGAATATGAAGGTGTCGTGATATTTTACGCAACGAGACGGGAGATGAAAGCGAACTTTGCTGGTCTACATTAATGTCCCATTTAAGGTAACACCATATGTTCAGGACGCCAAGGGCGGATGAGCAGTGTCTTTGGAAATCAAAGAGAATATGCGGAGTGACCATATGGAAAGAAACAAGGCTGTTCGGTATCAAAACTTAAGGGCCCACAGTTTGCTATCGATGCTCGTAAATGATGTAAGCTCGAGGAACCATATTTGAAACAGGGAATCCACGTTGATCTCAGTGACTCGTTCGCATCTTTGATCAATATGCAATAATTGTCGGTGTAGGTTATAGTTCACCCCGTAAAACACCTCCTTCGGTTGACTGTAAGGGAGGGTATTTAGTCGTATCGCAGCTGCGCATCGTATACAAGGTTAGTTGGGTCCTCCCGAAATCCTGGAAACGTGCATTGAGAGAGGTGGTTATCTATTGTATAAAAGGGCAGAAACGGGTGATACTAGTGGTAGGCCGCAGAAGCAGCAATGCAAATGCGGAGACACCTGTGATGAGAATGTCACTCGCCCCTGGTCCCAGAGAGCGAAATTCCTACGTGATATACTGCCGGAGTGCGAAAACTGTGCTGCTTGTTCTCTCCAGAAATCCGACCAAGTGTGCTCATGCAGATCATCGATTCACAAACGAAGACCCCGCGAAGTCCATATTATTGCCTCAACAAGAATACAAGTTAGTCAAAACACCACCCTCCGTTTATTCCCACCTAGCAGATCAACAATCAGCACGAAGATTGGACAGTATTTTGGATAGAAACGCACGGTTTGCCCTACAAGACCAACATATCAATGTCAAATACACGCGTACAGAAGGACTCGTACCGGTCATATAATGTGCTTCTTTCGAAGCTAGATAAGAGACGAACCCTGTAACGTCCTCAGGCTGCCCGATATAATCCACAGCGGAGCGTGCCACGTTCTATTGACATCAATTTAGCATAGGTGTCGAAAATACGAGCAGCTCGCATACGAACCAATTTGATAACTTCCTCCATATTTCCCTGCTGGTGTGCCGTCTGTCTACCTAGAACGGAAATGAGTACGGAAGCACGCAAGTCGTAGAGATAGAAAGCAATCACTCATTTCGGTATCCACTGCGCCTAAATAGCAGGATCAGAAGGTGCGGACGTCATTCTAGTAACGTATTACCCGGTGCGTACGCATTAACAGTGATCCCATGCTTCCCCAAGTCGAGGGCTATTCCACGAACGAGATGAGCCATAATTAGTGAATACGCAACGCGACTCACTAGCTCCCTGAGTTAACCCCCTGATTGCAGACTTAGTCGCCCCATAGAGCGACATCATCGCGAGACCTGGCGCGCCGTCAACGAAAATCTCAGACGACAAGAGAGAACCGAAGCCGGACCTTGTTTCCCGGCAGAAGAGGAGCACCCGATGATCCTCCCCCCTCGACCCTGTTTGATCATCTGCTTCGCGGCGTATTGGTAACAGAGGAACGTCCCGCGGGCGTTGATAGCAAACGCGCGGTCCCATTGGTCGACCGTGTCTGTGAAAAATGCAGGTAGTAAACGTGAGATGGGGAGAATTTAGGCCGGGAAACCGACAGTTGAGCACGCTGGCTGTTGGGCATACGCCTGCGTTTGCTATCATCTTTCGGGAGAATGATTAGTACGGTTCACACAGTAATAGATGATAACCTACCACGTCCAGTCCTCCTAGCGTGTTGACGACGCCCTCCACCATACTCTTTACATCCTCCTCATTCGATACGTCCCCAGGGAAGACGCCACACTGGCGGCCTTTCTCGATTATCTCAGCCTACACCTCTCGGAGCTTATTGATCTTCGCGTCTAGGGCGATATCATTAACTGCTATGTCAGATCCATCACCGGCGAGTCGGAGGGTGATAGCTTTTCCTATGCCTTGAGCGGCGCCGGTGACGACTGCGACGCCTTTGGAGGTGGGAGACGACATGGGAGAAGATAGGTTGAAGGAAGCTTGTCAGAAACAAAGAGTACTTATCAGTCCCAAAGGAAAGAATAAGAGTATGTTTCGTACTCACCTACAAGCGGAGGATAATCGGTTCAATGTCTTCAACGGCATTGTGGTCCTAGGTAAGCGCCCAGTCCGTTTTTCCGAGTTCAATGTGAATTGAGATGTTTAATCGAAATCGATAACAAAAGTTGACGAGAAGATCCACTCGTGCCGCCTGCAAATCGCCCCAGAAGAAGACTGAAACATCCCGAGCTGGCCGACTCTTGTTTCTGTCGTAAGGAAGTCAGGGTCTTGAAAGATGCGCCCATGTAAGAGGGGTGCACAGGCGACGCGATATTCATAGGTACCGTCACTAGATAAGGCGAAATCGTGGACTCGACTCGTAGGACAACGGACTGTGGTGGTCAAGTGGTGGTTGGTGGCTAAGATTCCACGTGGGTATCAAATTAACATCAGCGTACTAGATCTAATCTTATCGTTTTTCCGGCTTTTCTCGTAACCATCGTTCCTCCCTCTTTTGCTTAAATCATGGTATCGTCTCCATCATCTGAAAAAGACCTTGATGTTTTACCACCGGATTTTATAATGGACTCTTTAACACTGGACTCGAATCATTTGAAGGATGACTAGTGACTTCCGACAACATCCCCCGTGCCTATGAACGAATAATATTTCAATCTCCTGGGCTTCCAGTCGCGTGGGTCTTCACTCGGCTGGCAAACAAAGGCTTAGACATAGTGGGTTTCCATCGTAATAGTGAAAGAGCATATACGAGTCTCAAACGAGAGGACACGACGTACTGACAATTAGACTCTAGCACTGGCTCACCCGGGTTTCAGGGTACGCTCGCCCGAGGCCCCCATGCGAATCCCTCCCGCTTGACAGGCTCGTGCTTTTCTCTCATGGACGTACACCCCCCTCCGTGCTCAAACGGTGTGGATCAGCTCCGTTCGTCCTGTATCTTCTTCCGGAAACCATATGGCGCTTGCCCTCACGAAGGTGCAACTCAAGGTAAGCGCCTGGAAGTATACATTTGCCTGGGAGGAGCAATATGATGAAAGTTCACACAGATATTAATGATGGTAAACAAGCCACAAAGTCGGCTTGCGGCTTGGGATTGTACTAATCTCATCCTTTTAAAACAAGAAAACAGAAGCTTCAAGCATTTCGAGACATTTTCCTACGGGGATTCGAACCCAGTACGGTTACTTGTAACCGAAACACCACCAAATGCTTGTAGGGAATGCTTGACCTAGGCCCAGACAAGTGAATCCTGCATGGAATATAGCGACACTTGAGCTTGAGGTTGTAAAAAAACGAAACAACGAAAAGTCACGTACGGCTCTTGTTTGTCGATTACTGGAGCTCCAGTGCGAAGTCCTCTTGTGTTCCTCTATGCATGGAACCATCTTTTATCTCGTTCCGGGAACGATGCCGGATATGGAGAAAGCTCTCTGTAGAAACATATTTACCTTTTAGTTTTAGGTTGGAGAGATGAAACTGAAGGGAACGGCGCCCCCACGGGCGTCCTTATTTAAACTGAAAAGAATGCAGCTAGTTCGCAATACGCTCCTGCAGGGAATCGAACCCCACTAACGGTACCTTTCACCGAAACAGGGTTCATACGAGGGAGGCCGACGATGCGTCAATTTTCTTTCACCACAAGATGCCTCGGGAGCCCGTACTTTGGCATGTAGTAAACGCATGAAGCATAAAAATGCGATTGACAAATGATGCTCCTGTTGGGAATCGAACCCACTAACGACTATACTAATGGGGAGACAGGATGTAAAGTAGGTAATCATCGATATTGCTGGATTCTCCGACTGCTGGGATTGGAAACTTGAACCCAGTGCCCGCCAATATGCGTCTCTGAATCCGACTTCCAGGGCCACAAAAGGAAGGGGACATCCTCACGAAACAAGGCTGCACTTACGCTTGAGATTATCCAAAAAAGATACAACGACCATCAACCCAGTAGATACGGCCCTCGCTGGGAGTCGAACACAGCTTGGTAGAGATACTGCTGCACCACTGCAGGGATGACATGCATTTATTAATTGCTTGTCTAGATGTGAATGTGAAAAGATGACGGAGCAACGCGTATTATCATCATCGATATGTGTCCTTCGCCGAGGATCGAACCCAGTGCCGCTGGGTTTTAGTTACGTCAGCCATACATGCTCTTTTCTTAACCCCCATGGCAAGGCGACACTCGGAATGAAGCTTGCAGGCCTGACGCGGACTCGGATAGCCCTCTCACGGCGCATCAAGAGACTCGGAATCAAGACGCAGATGATGCGGATGTGGATAACCCTTGCTATCTCTCTCGCACGCTAGAGACGGAGGTTCGCGTTCAACGTGCTTGGTTGTTGTGCGTCTCGAGCGCCAACTGCCCTCGGCCATGCCTGCTCTGTCGCGACTGTTGGCTTCATCGACTCGGCTAGTATCGATTCATCCATCCCACATCACGTTCTCAAATACGTTGAAGGGATGTTGCAGTCAGGGAACCTACTCAGGTATGTCAAGGTACACTAGTTGCTGCCTGTGAGTGATTGATAGCAGCTCGTAGGCCACTTGAATCTGCCTCTGAGAGTGCAGCCGTGCGGCTGGGGAGCCGACGTGTATGGGACCACTGGGATAGACGACTCGTCTTTGACCCCAACCCACGCAATACGCTTCCATTCAAGTCCTAATCTTTGCGAAGCATAACAACGCGGCGTCATCCGCTACATGTACGATTATTTGCATGGCTAATCCTGTCCTGTTTGTATGCTTCGCACAGTCCCACCACGTTGTGTACCCAACCCCGTTGAAGACATCTACTGCTGCTGCGACCATCGTTGGCTTAGCCTTGGCATTCGACAAGAGGGAGCGCTACGATGCGATGAGAAGAAGCTGAAGAAGTGCATGGGCACCTAGGTATGTTAAGCTATACACTTCCCGCTCCTGACAATGTGCTGATTGATCATAGCAGGCTGTGCTCTATGGTCGATTCAAATTTCCATCAAATAAGCCCATCCATAGGTAGCCAGAGGAGAATAGGATCATGCGTGCATGTCCTTCGTAGCATATGACGATTCCATCTCGCGAACCAGAATTCCCCGACTCGCCTCTGCTGCAATGTTGGCCCGCGTCCCGACACCATTATACGAACAAGGATGGATGTATGCGTGTGATATTAGTATAGTGGGAGGAGGGCGGGGCGTGGTCGCATCAGAGGATGTTTGCTTGCACGGGAACGGATGTCGGCTCGATAATTGATGGCACATCAAATCAGCCTCGCTCCGTTCCTCCATTCGATAATTGCAGGCCGTCGCAGTATTGTCATTGCAGATGTTGTAATTTCAAAGTTAACATTGCTCTTCTATGTCAATGCGTGTGTTCCATCTGCCTTGGCCGACGCAGCCCTGCATCGCGATGCTCCGAACGGTAACTACTGACCAAGAACATGGGGATCTGCCTGGACAGGGTGAGTTGTCGCATATAAACTCGCTTTCGTTGTTGCTGAGGGTTATTAGATGACGGTCGTCGAGCACCAGGACCTCTCATTATTACCTTGGTCCTTCTACATCCCACAATCATCCATATTAATCATGGTCAGACGCCTGTTCAATGTCGAGCGTCTCGATAACCTGATTCAGGATCATACCCCAGTGGTTCGCTTGTAGCCGCCGCTTCGACCCTCTCTCTTTCGCAGATAAGTGCGTATTCCGGAGCTCGTCGATCTCTCCAGGACGGCAGCCAAATCCACGGCCCACGGCAAGGCTGTACCCCTTCCTTCACGCTCCTTTTGCTTGTAATCTTGCACGCTGCCAGTGGGAGAGAAGAGTGTCCATCTGCAATCATCCGTAAAGGTCACCTCTTCGCTCTTACGATTGCGGGTTTCTGTGCGTTTTCCCTTTCTCCTAGCTCTACGTCAGTTGTATATTCCCTCATCAAGTCAAGAAATTTCACTGACGATCTTGTTAGATTAGCGCATCAACAGTAATGAAGTAAGCTCCAAGTCAAGGGCACGAATTCGGGTTTGTGAGCCATGATCAGATTAGGTGTATTCAGCTCTCTGTTCATTGGCCTTTTTGTTGCTGAAGTTTGATTAGACGCTGGTCCCTCGAGCGAATCCGATTCCTCGTCAGTCTTCCCTTTGCACGAAGATGGTTCCAAGCACCTTGCCGTGCCAGCTACTTGTTTCCGAGGACGATCGGAGGAAGGAATCAAGCGGCTGCCTTACTAAACAAAGGCTTTACACACACCAGATTTAGGGTTCCCGTGCGAACCCTCCGGCTCGCGCTTTTCTCTTTTGGACGTATAGGTTCCTTCACGCTCAAACGGTGCAGATCAGCTCCGTTCATCCTGTATCTTCTTCCGTAAACGTGGCATTTGTCGTCTTGAGAGTGTGACTGTAAGGAAGCCTCTGGAAGTATAGATCTCCTAGGGAGGAGCAAGACGATGGAATGTTCCCCGAATATCAATGATAACAAGCCCAAAGTCGGTGAGCCCTAACCTTGCGTGTAATCTCATCCTTGTCCTTACTTAAACTGAAAACGAAACACCGGTTCGAAACATTCTCTTTCGGGGATTCGAACCCCACTACGGTACATTTCACCGAAACATGCTTCCGATAGGAGGAAGACCGACGATGCGTCAATTTCCTTTCACCATAAACGCCGAGTTTTGTCCCTCTCTAACGAGTAGGAACCAATAAATTGGCGTATAGTAAATGAATGAAGCATAAAAATGTGTGTACCATACGACGATGATGCTCCTTTTGGGAGTCGAACCCACTAGCGACTACACTAATCGGGAGACAGGATGTAATGTATATCTATCGGTAATCGTCGACAGAGCTGGAACCAAGCAAGGGCTCTTCGAATGTTGGGATTCGCTGTATTGTTCCTGGGACCCAGAATTTAAGAACATCGCGCGGGCTGTAGTATAGCATCTCGTGAACGCTAGAGGAATATTCAACCTTGAGTACAAAATAAGGCTGCACAATGAGCTTGAGATTACTGTCAAATAAAAAGAAATGAATCCTATCAACATGTATTGCCCTCGCTGGGAGTCGAACACAGCTCGACAGTGATACTGCTGTACCACTGGAAGGACGAGATGTATTGATTGATTGTTCGTGTAGATGTGAACGCGAAAGACGAATCGATGACCGGTGCAACTTGTGTATCCTCGCCGAGGATTTGCCGAGGATCGATGCTAGGTTTTGGTTACGTCAGCCACACATGCTTTTTTCTTAACCCCCACCATGGCAAGGTGATACTCGGGACCAAGCTTGCAAGCCTCACGTGGACACGGACACGGATAACCCTTACTATCTCTCACGGCGCGCCGGAGGCGGAGGTTCAAACGTTCAACGTCAAGCCTCTTCCATCTCGCGCCGAGTCGCGCGCCTCTCCTGGACCTTGGGTGCCGGGCGCCGAGGAATGATCGGAGAGGGAGAAGGAGCATCTAGGTAAGCCGTTCGACGTCTTTGATCCTTGTACAAGTCTATATCTATGCCTTGGCTCCAGCGTCAACTGCCGGTCTGTACACGGCCTTCGCGTTTTCGAATACATCGAAGGGACGCTGCAGGATGTAGGGAGGGTCAGGGAACCTACTCTGGTATGAGGCTACACTACTTACTGCCTATCAGTGATTGATAGCAGCTCGCAGGCCACTTCGATGAGTGCACCCATGTGACCGGGAAGCCGCCGTCTATGGGACTACTCTGGTTCCAAGTCAAGAAGGCGTGATAGACGACTCGCCTTGGGCCCCGACCCATGCAATCTGCTTTCGTTCTAGCCACCGGGGCGCCAAGGTATGTTAAGCTAACCTGCCCGCTCCTGTCAGTGCGCTGATTGATAACAACAGGCAGTGCCCTATGATCAGTTCGAATTGCTATCGACGCCACCAAGCAAGCTCATCAAAAGGTGGCCCGAGGAGGCTAGGATCATGCGCAGGTGTCCATCGTGGCATGGGACGATCTGTGGTCGCTTCCATCTCCCGACCCGCCCCTGCTGGTCCGTGTTCCGACAGTATGGTATGCAGACAATATACCTCGCCCCAATGTACGTCATCATACGTAGCGCAGTCTGTATCAGTAAGGCTGATCTATGCTAGCCACCCGCTTTGTCGTCCCTTGATAGGGTTGGTGTAAAGGCTTTCTTTTCTGCGACGGCCTTTGATAACTGCGACTCAGAATGGAGGCTCAAGCCGTCGTCAATTACCGGGCCGATACCCGTTCCCGCATCCCTCCAACGTCTCCTCCTCTACTACCATCAATCCCACGCATACATCCATCTTGGTCCGTCCGCATCAAACAGAAACGTCGCGAAGGGAGGCGTCTGCTCTGCTGACCGTCTTCGGATAAGACAAGGAGTGCGAGCACATCGAAATGATGTCTTTTGTGGCACGCTCCCTTTCTCCCGCCTCATCTCAGCTGTTGTATTTCCCTCAATTCCTTCGTTGCCCGCTGCGTGCAGGGCCTCGGCGGTAATTGCGCGTCCACGAACTCAGACGTCCCGCGGTGTCTAAGCATGCTGCTCCTCTATCAGCATGGCTTATCAACAGTAGTAGGCACCGCTGCGAGTGTGCCGTGTGCGCATAATCACAGAGAGAGCTAGTACATTGAAGGAGATAGAAGTGGGACTTGTCATATGCCCTTGGCTACTCCCACCGTTCAATATGGAGCGATGCGGAGTGACGTAAACTTTACTTCTGTAACGATATTCTTGTTGGACCACTTGTGATGTAGACAATGCTGCCCTGTCTCTACCACACCCGTCCTTCGCTTAGGCGGAAATAGCGAACAATCTTATAAAAGGGGGGGTCCGGGTTATGTTTTATGCGCTTCATTCTCAGCGACGAGACGCACATGCTGATCTCATTTTCAATTCTCATTTGAGAACTCGGTATGTCTCGTTTGAGGGCCAGAGTTATCAGTTGTATCTTGCTCCTTATCTCTCGCAGACGCGTCAAGGTGTCTGACTGATGATATCTGGCAAGATATCTTCGATAAGGCTCAGTCTTCTGTCCTTTCATCCCTCTTCAGGGAAAAGGCGTCTCCTGATCACTGGAATTGTGTATCTTCTTCAGGAAGTGAGCTTGCCATACAACTGAAGGGAAGCGCCTAGATGTATTATCTCTCTCTTGGAGGAGCAATGCACCCTGAATATTAATGGTAGCAATTCCAAAGTCGGCTTGCGCTTCCCTGTCCTTATGTAAACCGAAAAAGTTAAAGCAATATTCTCCTACGGTGATTTGAACCTTCCTAGGAGGGAGACGTCAAATTTCTTTGCACCACAAAACGCCGAGTTTTGCCTCTGGAGTTTGGCATGAAGCATAAAAATGTGTGTTGTTCCCGGGAATTGAACCCACTAATGAGGAGACGAAATGGAATGGAAAAAGAGCTGGAGCCAAGCGTTCTCTGGTTGTTGTGATTCGGAATTTGAACCCAGTGCGTGGGTGATATGTGTGCTCAAATTCTCCGTATATGAATAAAGCACAAAAATCGTGTCTGACTCACCATCATGAGGAGTCGAACCCACTAACGACTACACTAATCGGGAGACAGGATGAAGTGGATACCTAAAGGTAATCATCGACAGAGCTGGAAGCACTCCGAGTGTTGGGATTCGCAGTAATACAATCTCAATCGTTCCTGGGAACCAGGAAGAAAGAGCGTTGCACGGGCTGTAGCATAGCATCTCGTTTCCCTCCTCGTCAACGCTAGAGGAATGTTCAAAAAAAAGAAACAAAGATCACGTTCTAAGGACCCTGGATGGGAGTCGAACACAGCTCGACAGTGATACTGCTGCACCATTGGAGGGACGATCGTTCGTGTAGTCAAAGATGAATCGATGATCGGTGACCGAGCAATTTGTACACGGCATGGTATCTATCCTCGCCGAGGATCGAACTCTGGCTTTTTAATTACGTCAGCGATACATGCCCTTTTCTCAACTCCCACCATGGCACTCGGGATCAACCTGACGCGGAATGCGGATAACCCTTACTATCCATAACCCTTGCTATCTCGCGCGTGTGCTGAAGACGGAGGTTCAATGTCAAGCCCCTTCCATCTCGCACGCCTCTTGTGGACCTTTGTGTTCGGATCGGGAAAACCGAGTAGTGAGGTGCCTGCGCCCTTCGTCCCGTCGATAAGTCTTAGCCCGTGTCAGCAGCCAGTCTGTACCCGACCCTCGGTCATGCTTGCTCGGTTCCTACTGCTGGGATCATCGGCATGTCGATCCATACATCCACGAACACGATGCTGCAGGATGTAGCGAGGGTCAGGGAACCTATTCAGGTATGTTAAGCTACACTACCTGCTGATTGATAGCAGCTCGTAGACCGATTCGATGCGCCTCCGATTACCGAGTGCACCCATAGGCGGACGTGCGAATGGGGAGCCGACGTCCAGGGGACTACTATGATGCCAGGTCAAGAGGAGGTGATAGATGACTCGGCTTCGGCCCCAGCCTATGCGCACCAGCGGAGGCGCAGAGGACCTTTACTGTCCGATCCTTCAAGGATAATGCGACCAACCCCGCACAGGCGAGGTGGATGGTTGCCAGGTACGTCATCCTCTACATGTACAATACTTGCATGGCTAATCCCTACCATTCTAGTGCACACTCTCATCCCATTCCTTCCAGCCTTGTCTTTGTATGCTTCTCACAGTCCTGCCACAACCGTCATTGACTGTCTCTACTGCTGCCGCGGCTCCACTTTCCATTCGTCCACGACCATCGTTGGCTCGGCCTCAGCATTCGAGCAGAGGGAGCTTAGCGATAGGATGAGAAGGAGCGGAAGAAGGCCGGAGCGCCAAGGTATGTTAAGCCACACTGCCCGCTCCTGTCAGTGCGCTGATTGATAATAGCAAGCGGTGCCCTATGACCATCAACGCCATCAACCAAGCCCATCCATCGGTGGCATGAGGAGGCTAGGATCATGTGTGGATGTCCTTTGTATCATGGGACGATCTGTGGCCGATTCCATCTCCCGACCTTATCGAGAGGAAATTTCCCCGACTCGCCTCTGCTGGTCCGCATTCCGACATCATGCTATCAAGGCCATAAGCATATATCCACCTCGTCCCAACGTACTTCATCCTACATCGCTCAGTCTATATCATTAAGGCTGATGTATGCTAAGTTTTACAGCCTCTCGCTCTATGTTGTCCCTTGATGTGTGTTTACAGGGAACGCCTACTTCCCATCAGCAGGTCTTTGAGCTGCCTTCAATTACCGAGTTGATATCCATTTCCGTGCAAGCACCTATCCTTTGACGCGACGACGCCCCTCTGACATCTTCCTGCTCTGCTTCCATCACGTGCATACATCCATGTTTGTTCATCCGCATCGAACAGAAAGGTGCTAGCAGTGGAGAAGGGAGAGCCTTCCACTCCCTCCGCCCTCGTTGACAGCGTTCATATGAGGATCCGCATCACGAGAAGACCTCTTTTGTGGCACACACCCTTTCTCCTGCCTCGTCTCAGCTTTCTTCCTCCCCCTGATTTTGCTACCCGCTGATCTGGTACGTTCTATCAAAAGTGCTGGATCTCGGTTAATGGCTCGTGGGTGTACATGCGCCAACTCAGACATCCCGCCGAGTCTCTACAATCCTAAGCATACTGCTCCTCTCTATCAGCACGGCTTATCGACAGTGGTGGGCCAACGTGAGGGAATTCGGCAGGCAAGAGATAGGTCTCTTGTTACACTGTGCGTTATGGCCGCAGTCCTGCGTCATAAACGAGACTCCCAGGTATGCGAATTTAACCCTCTTTAATCTCTGGCGAAGCTAATTGATACATCCCTTCCAGCTTACGCGTACCGTACTTCATATGGTTTCCATCGAATATCGCATCCTAATTGAAGTCGTTCGTCGGGGTGGTCCACCTTCCGAATCTTCCTTCCTTGCAGGATGACTGGAGTTGTGCTTGTTGAGCCGCTTCCTTACTAGTAAACGCGAAGAGAATTTTGTGTCGATAAGCATTATATGACTCTACCTTTCTCATTTCTTCTCAAGTGTGGTGGTCTAGTTCCTGCTACCAGCCCGCATTCTTCCATAGCCAGGACTAGTTCGATCCCAGACAGACGTTCCTGTTTATCTTCTCGTTCGATGTAATCACTCTTCGTTCCTTATTTAAGTTGAAGCATAAAAACTTAGTTACTGCCGTTATTATTTTCTTGTGAGGATTCGAACTCAGGCGGCGAGATCTATTCACCACTACACCACCGAAGATGGTGAAATACCAACTGAATGGTTCGTTACATGATGTTGCGCGGAAGCATATTTGTCATGGCTCACGTACCTTTCGATAGAAGGGAGCCCAACAGCCGAAAGTAAGTCTATCGGACCGAAGGTACACATGTCTCTCTCTTTGCCTTCGTTATCTGGTGGTGGAAAAGGAAAACTTCCTATTCCAGGCTAACATGGTTCCGATGTGATTGATCGACTTCCTATACACTAGTCCACTTGCTAGTAATAGGGAAGGCACGAAGCTAAAGGAGACGTAAGAGTCCCATGGAAACCGGTCAGACATAGAGCATAGAAAACAGGTCACCAAGCCGTGAAAAGACGAAGAGGGAACGACAGACATCTTGCTATGCGGCAGGTAGCCTGACCTTGGACTCTAAAGAAAAGTATAGTCGCGTGTTCGCGCAAAAGAAGGAGCATGTGGGAAAATGGCATTTTTATTCGAGCCTAAGTAAATACAAGACGTATCTGAGAAAGGGTGTCAGTGAAATCATCATCAGGTGAGATGGAAATAGCCTACCAAGAGGTATAGAACATTGCGCTGAATAGATCCTTCATGATGCAGCATTCTAAATGACAAGGAATTTTGGGCGGGGAGACGGAAGGACTCACCATCTAACAAACTGTGCAGTTGCATAGGGCTATCATGCTCAACGACAGCAAAAGGGAACGTGTTCCTTCAAAGACTCGTGAAGGAAGCGTTGCCAGTTACTAGTTCAACAAGTCTGCATTTGTGAATTCCTACAGCGTCGAAAGATGGGAGATTGAGACCAGGAGGAAGTTTCAAGAACGGTATAAAGACTCACCGGTTTCAATCCTTGTGCCAAGAGAATCTGAGAACCTGTCCTCTCCAAGAATATTCCCGACTCGGGGAAGATCCATCGAAAAACCACTAGAAAACAGCAGAGAAGGTTGATCAAAGAATTGTGCGCGATACAGAGAGAGAAGCCCACACAGGGTAAGAATCTGAGTTCACCTGGCTGGGTACGCGCTCTATTCTCGCCTTTGTCCTCATCCAACACATGAAAGCCAACGTCTTTTTTTTGGTCCAGTAAAAGAAAATGAAGATAAGGCACGAAGAAGAAGTGCAGCATGACTCCCAAGACGTCGGGCGTCAGGAAGAAAAGGAAGGAAGGCTCGTCTCGATCACGGTAGAAATCCCCCGGACACTAGATGCCCACGGACCGGCGACGCGTTTTCCTCGGAATTTCTGCACAACGCCGCTTCGTTCCGTCTACTTTTAGCTCTTCCCATAAACTGTGTTTTTGTTCATTTCGGAATCTACAGCCTGCTCCTCGCCTTCCCAAGTCGTGGTTGACAAAAAGGATCACAAAATATCTGTCCGTGAATAATAAACTTGGGGAATTAAGAATTCGATCAGCAGAATTATCGCTTGTCATAACATATACCCAGTGTATGTATGATATCTGCTGCTGTCGAGGCGTGTATGATCAAAATATGATTCTCAACTCACATCGCTGATCTGTCAGCTTTGCGATGCGATGCGTCACATTTCAAGAGTCGATTATAAAAATACAGCGTCCGCCGTCTGTCCATCGTTAAACCGGTGAATTTCATGCGCTTCGGTGTTCTGGATTCTAGGGTAGCACACGTCCACCCTACCTGTTCTCATTTACATATGGCAGGAGCTGTAATCCATCTGGGGAACCCGGAAGACAGATACAAGAAAGATGCAGTTGTGTCTATCATGCACGCTAGGTGAATCCCCTACAAGGAGCACTTGGGGTCAGTTACCACTGGCGGTTGACCAATAAAACATGCCCATAGGTGTATGAACATGGAACAACCTATGTGTCCAAGAAAAAATTTGCCCGTATGCACCACTATTCCCTCTAGCCGACTTGAACGACTGACTTCGTCATAGCATTTCCTTAACCTGTATATACTAGTGACGCGCTCTACCAACTGGGCTAAGACAGAGATCACAATTTCGTCATTCGCTGCCTATGTATTTACATATTTCCTCTGTAAAACTCCCAGCGATCGGCGCTCATTGAAGACTATAGTGTAGGACCTCTTCAAATTTTCAGATTCGGGAAGAGGCTGCTACTATAATTTGTGTAACATCATCTCGCTCGTTCGCTATAGTCTACAATAATTGTAGGATGGGGCGCGGATGACTAGTTTCGAGCCGGAAAGCTAGGGTAAGCGGGACGTATAGATAAGCGACTAAATTATCTGGATTCGGGTAAATATCCAGACAGAGAGGTAGATTTTCGGAAAGCTCACTAATGAACGGATGTCAGTAGATATGATGACAAGCAGAGGACGCAGTAGTGAGAAACCTTGTCATATAGTATGACAAGAAGACTTTCGCCGCCTTCTAGAAATCCAGCGTGGGTGAGCAGACCTTTCTTCGATGATCACCAGAATTTGAAACGAAGGGGTCAACGCATGATAGTCCGACTTGAGGGACCTTGTGTCAACGGGCAAAAGACAGAGGATATAAAACGGGGTTCCAACCAGTGGGGCTTCGTGAGCTCGGACGTGCGCCACAATGAAATCTCATGAAACTGCCAGAGACCCGCTTCGGTAACTAAATGGTGACACTGCATCACTCCTTGACAGGGCGCGGCAATGTAGAGGTGCACTCACTGAATCGAAAGGCATTGGGTAGAGGGCGTGGTAAGTGTTTCCATGTAGGTCTCCGATTTCAGTTCCAAAGCCTAGATTCATGGCCATGGAGGAGGAGGAAGAGATGATGACAGAGTGAACAGAAGAGATGGCATTCTCTATTGACTCAATTCTTGTCAGATCATGATGACGTTGGCCATGGGAATCAATTAATGGTGGTGTAGGGTTTAGTAGCGAGAGCGGCGTCAGGAATTTGAACGCCTCCACTCTTGCCCCTGTGATCACGATCGGATATAGCTAAGGGACTGGTAGCTTGGGAGTGTGTGGCGGGAGGTATCTTTGTGCTTGTCAAGAGAGCCTAGTGGTAATTCCGCTCAGACGTACGGGTGGAGCCGTGTAGTCGCAGCACAAATGTCCCACTCCCGCTATGCATACGACAAAGCTATCCGGACTCAGGCGGACAGTGTGCGACCTTCCTGTGGGATCACCAAATTAGGTAGAAACAGCCGAGGATGCGGAGTGTGAGTCTCAGCTCTGGCTAGACGAAGTTGTGTATTATAATGGGGCACTGACGGCACATAGAAACATGTTGGCATTCATGAATCATGACTGAGACAAAAGACGCGGGACAGCGCAGTATACGGTAACTGCAATTGTAAAAGAGTTAGTAACTGAACAGCGGGCAAATGACCAACTCAGCGGACGTCCGTCCTATAAAAAAAGTACAGCCCTAGCAATGACTCTGAAGTACGCTTACGCGTCACATTTAGCACCAAGGAGATGTCGCCTATCTTAAGAATAGGACTGCGAGATTGACTCTGAGTCACAAATAAGCCAAGTTTTTGCGCCCAGGTGCATCTGCGTAGCCGCTCACTTCTGATTGGACAAAGAGCGATGTGGCCGATGAGAATCGAGAAGTAGTGGGTCGCAAATAGCGCTATCATGCAAGTCGGTTCAACAACTGGTTCTGCTTCAGTTTCGGCCAAGGTCAGAGTTGCGTGCAGCAAGAACTAGAATCATAGACCTATGAGCTAGCTTTTTCGACACTCTTGCATACTCGCTGAGGCAGTAAGGATTCTGAGGCGGTCGTTCGCGATCAACCACTGGATATCGGACCGGGCATCTTGGAATTACCCGAAAGGACTAAGATTAGACCATCAACTAATCTTCGCTTTGACCAACGCGACGGGGCCTTGCCTCTCTCGACTCTGTTGATACTGCACCACGTATGAGGGCCTTGGCGAAATCTTACAGAGCACATTCCAGACCGAAAACGCCTGTCGAGCTCGAAACTGGGGGCTTTCCCCGTCTTCGGATTCTTTCAATCTCTCGGGATGCCTTTCCCCCAGTAGCTGTTCGTGAGATGTCTTCGGTCGTCCCTCTGCTACTTGTGGATTATTCCTTGTACTGTATTCTCCCAGTCGCTAGGTTTTCATGACGACCTGGACCCTGGATAAAATTGGCCAGGCCAACGTCGCACTCCTCCTCCGATGATGGTCCATTATTCCTCTGATTTCTCCTTCTAGCCATATGATACGAAGACTCATGTTCACTCTTATCCCGCGGACTCATTCCAATTTTCCCTATGCCCGTTCCAGACAGGTACATATCATGTACTCGAGCGGTGAGCCAGTGGGATCTCTCCTTTTGCACACTGCACAGTAGAATCTACACACCCGTTATCCTCCACTCATCCAAATGTCTATAAATATAGTCTCCATTCACGTACTGCGCTTCCTAATTCTGAAGATGTTTTCCAGTACAGCTAAAGTGCTTCTCCGGTAAGGAGTTCCTGAGCTCAGCTTCAGCTTACCCAAAGTCACATCGCCGATGATTATATGTGTACTCTCATGCCATTGTACGATACCTTCACACACATGACAAAACCTCCAAATTGATTCTCACCTGGATCGCGGGACTTTGACTGGTTCCATGTGTTTGGGAACATATTGCTTGGCCGCATTTCTGGTTCTTGAGCGTGAACACGTAGAGTGCCTCATAGGAGAGGGCTTCCCACTGTGTCTTTCCACTGCCACTTTTGAGCAATATCAAATCGACATAGAGCGCAATGGCTATATATTATACGTTGAAGGTCACAACATCAGGTGCATCTCACCACCGCCACCGTGACTTCTCAATGGTCCCAGGTATTACTTTGTATTTAATGTTGACGTGAATCTATTCGACTGACAACGAGCATCGCATCCGGAATTGCGGATACGCAGATATCCAGATTTGTCTTCTCTGAACTTGCTTTAGTTTCGTCTCAGCGGCTGACCCGCAGTGCTCAACTGGCTGAATAATTCAGTAGGAACTCACAGGCGACCGTCGGAGTAGGTGGATTCCGTCGGCCATCTTATTTCTAGTACAGATGGCGACCTCTCCGTGGGATATCATCCCCATCCCACGGGGAGAAATGAAACCCGAGGGAGATGGGAAATGACTAAGTCCGCAGCTGGTGCGTAACGAACGCTATTGAGTCGTGGATCGTGAACTGGGGCGGGAATATCGAATGCTTCTATCGGGTGCGAGATCATCGAGGAGTGGCGCTGGACCATAACGTCCCAGGGCCCAGCGCATGCTGCGTCAAACCATGTAGGTACCGGTTCTCCCTTCTCGGTCTCGACCTTATATCCGTCACAAGAGTTTTGTGCACAGAAACTACAGATACAAGTATAACTTTTTTTTGGAGTACATTGACTTTCTAAAGTATGGGTAGTCGCACTGCATAATCATCTGTTTCCGCACCCGTTGAAAGCTTTCTGCCCTGGAGCTGAAATGCTGACGCATATACTAGAAATTTGTTGGTGGTCTGTGAACTTGGTAGCCACGCAAGTGGAACAGTGAAGAGAAATATAAAACAAACACTAGGTTGAAGATTTGTAGACGGATCCTTGCACGGCATAACCGGATGAATGAAGGGAGAAACTCGGGCTTTTGACATCGGTCCGGTTGACCGTGATCATGCCACGAGTTGGAACTCCGCTCTTTTCAACCAGTTCTTACAACGACGTCACGATGTCCGAACTATATTCAACACTTACCAGTCTCTTGATGCTGCAATAAAGAACCAGTACGGTCATTTAAAAAACGGTAAATATTCGCACCATGTGATCAACCATAATCCCGAAAGTGCTTATACGTTGTGTTGCAGTGCAAGTCGCGTTGCTCCACTAGTTCATAGAAATATGGATGAAAGTCAGCAGGTGCGTATCCCTTTTTGCCATCGTATTTTCTCACTGAACCCTCCCTTAGTCCAGTGAAACGGTTGCGCCTATTCCCTCGTCTCCTCCTGGCAGCAACAGCTTCGGAGGGCAGTCAGTGGTGCGCTCCGAACATCCAGCTCTGGACAGTACCCACGCCGTCCATCCATAATCTTCCTCCTGAGATAATTTGTATCACCTTCGAACTTCTTCGTGATACCTTGTCTCGGTTCATGAAAGTCCCATTCCTCCTCTCTCTAGTCTGCGCTCGCTAGCGATCCATCGCCCTCGGTTGTCCCAGCTTGTGGACTCGGTATCCATACGAAGCTTGTGCGACAAGGACAGGGTAGCGGCGTGTATCGAACGATCGCGACGCAGTCTTCTTACCATCGACATCACGGTATTCCAGATGATGAACTGTTCGAGAACGAGTGCTTCCAGACGCCCATCTAGCTCTGTGTTCAGTATGCCCATCGTTGGCGCCATTTATCTGTTCATATCTCCCACGCATCATGCTTGAATCTCTGCAATAGAGGAAGACTAGAGCTCCCCGAGCTAGTCCGGCTTACCGTACGATGCTGCCTACTCGATACTACCTCGCCAGACGACGAAGCATCAAGATTCATAGGTGCATTGAAAGTCCCCAAACTGTCGATTGTTGAATACAGAGGAATGCTACACAGCAACCACTTCTCGGTGTCGTCGTTGCCATGGAGAGCAATAAAGGACGTAAATTTGGATGCATGTTATGGTCAATGGTCATTTGAAACCCTACGTCTAGGGGACTACTATGATGCTAGGTCAAGAGGAGGTAATAGATGACTCGCCTTCGGCCCATGCACACCAGTGGAGGCGCAGGCGCGTAGCCACAGATGACGCTCCCTGTCCGATCCTTTGATCTCCAAGGACGATGCATGATGGGTTGAACCCCGCACGGCCGCACAGACGAAGCAGATGGCTCCCATGTACGTCATCCTCTACATGTGCGATTCCTTGCGTGGCTAATCCCTACCATTCTAGTGCACACTCTCGTCCCATTCCTTCCAGCCTTGTCTTTCTATGCTTCTCACAGTCCTGCCACGACCCTCATTGACAGTCTCTACTGTTGCCGCGGCTCCGAGCCTAGCGATAGGATGAGAAGAAGCGGAAGAAGGCCGGAGCGCCAAGGTATGTTAAGCTACACTGCCTGCTCCTGTCAGTGCACTGATTGATAATAGCAAGTGGTGCCCTATGACGCATGAGTATATACCCACGTTGTTCAAATGTACGTCGTCCTACATGGCTCAGTCTATATCAGTAAGGCTGATTTATGCAATGTTCTACAGCCACCCGCTCTGTTGTCCCTTGATAGGTGTTTGCGGGGAGCGCCTGCTTTCTATCAGGTCTTCGAGCCACCTTCAATTAGGCCGCCGCCTTCCAGTTCCTTACAAGCAAGGATCCTCTGATGCGACCACACCCCTCCGACTTCTTCCTCCTCTGCTTCCATCACACACATTCATCCATCTCCGTCCGTCCGTATCAAACAGATATGTGGTAGCAGTGGCTAAGGGAGAGACGTCTTCTCCTCCCGCCCTGGTCGCCAGTGTTCGGATGAGGATCCGCATCGCGAGATGACCTCCTTCGTGGCACGCTCCCTTTCTCTCACCTCGTCTCAGCTGTCTTCCCTCTCCTAATTCCATTGTTACCCACTGAACGCGGTCGTTTGTTCCGCGTCACCACCTCACTCATCCGCCTGATCCTGTACGACTCGGCGAGATGCCCCCCACAGCGGTTGTGTTCGGTGATCGGATATGCTCTATCAAAAGCGCAGGATGTCAGCGAGCGCTAATCTCTCGTGGGTGTATGTACCAGCACCATCCGGCGTCCCGCGGCGTGTCTGCAATCCTAAGCATGCTCGCCTCTATCGGCATGGCTTATCGGTGACTTAGCCCATATGAGGGAACTCGGCAGGCGAGAGATAGGTCTCTCGCTACGGCATGTGTTGTGGCCATTGTCCCGTGTTCATGAACGAGGTTCGCAGGTGTGCGAAATTACCCTCTATAGTCTCTGGCGAAGCTCATCGATACATCCCTTCCAGCTTACGGGTACCGTAATTCATATGATTTCCATCGAGTATGCATCCTAATCGACGTCCTTCGTCGGGATGGTCCGCCTTCTGAATCTTTCTTCCTTGCAAAATGACTTGAGCTTGTTAAGCCATTTCCGTCACTAGTAAACGCGAAGAAAATTTCGTGTCGATAACCGTTATATGACTCCACCTTCCTCTTTTCTTCTCATGTGTGGTAGTCTAGTTCCTGCTACCAGCCCGCATTCTTCCATAGCCAGGACTCCTTCGTTCCCTTTTCCTTTCTTTCCCAGCCAGACACATACCTATTTTCTTTGATAAATTTATACGAATCTAGTCTCCGTGCTTGTCCGGATGTGTACGAAAAGAAACCCAAGTAGGTGGAAGTCAGGATTCCCACTCGTTGTTCGACGTAAGAGCTGTGTATCAAACATCCTCCTTCGAAGGAAGGCAGGCAAGTTCCTGGTGTCGTCCAATTTGTGGGGAGGGAGAGGAACATGAGTCATCCGACCCAGGTTGTCATTACGCATGTCTAAGTCTATATCTGTCAGCTAATTCTTGTGGATTCATCTGTCGATGACGCGCCTCTTTGTCCTGCATCTCTCTCCGCATCAAATGATCACATAGCTGGAGAACTGGCTTCGATTGGACTAGGCTTGTCATCCATCGTTGTCTCGGTAGGGAAAAAGCAGTGTAGGTATCTTATCCTCATAATAGTACTCGTACTTAACCATTAGCTTAGTAGCATATCCACCAAGTTCGAGCCGAGATGGATTCGGTTCTGCCTCAGGCCTCAATATTCAATCCTGGTTCGCTCTCCTACCAAAACAACATTTTCGAAAGCGACACTGCAAAGGCTGGTGTGTTTTTAATCGCCTAAAACGAGACCTTAAATGGTTTCAATTTCAGCTTCAGTTTTTATGCCCTTGTTTTTCTCGCTGTAAAACGAAAAGGTACCTTAAGTCCTTTGTTCTATAGGGAGACAAATTTTTCATACCGTTTTACTGACGGCGTTTTCAGGACCGAGAAAGGCATTACTAAATCAAAACCATTTAAGGTTTCGTTTTATACCAGCTAAAATATGCTGGCCTCGGCTGTGCGAACATTTGGGGGTTCGACTCTCCGCTCGCACTGGGTGGGATATCTGAGAAAAATTGCCCATAGACCCTTATATTTTCATGCTGTTTATCATCTCGTTCCTTGAACGCCTCGTTCACAAGTTGAAGCCTAAAAGTACTGAATACCGATTCTATTCTCTTCTCAGGAATCGAACCCAAAGCGGGGAGAACTAACTCACCCACTATGCCACCGAGGAGGTTGAAATAGCAATTGAATGGCGTCATTTATATTTCGTTGCATGATTTCAAGCATAAAGATAATTGATCAAAGGTTCGTAATGGCTCTCGCTGGGAGTCGAACCCTGCCTGCGCAGCACCACCAAAGAGGTACGTCAGCCTTGATGATCTTGAATCACGTCTCTATTTGGGGTCTCTGGTGCTTCAGAGCTTTTCGTTCTGTAATGATTCGCCCGCATACACATTGCACCCACAGAGCTATGAAGAGTAGAGGTGGGCGGTATGTCTCAATAGGGCGGACGTTTCCAATATGGCAAGGCCGCGTTGGCGATTCCGGTAATCGGCGTATCGCATTTGCCTTCAACAAGGTACATCCGCGCAGCCGCTCACTTGTGATTGGATATAGAGCGATGAGAATAAAGAAACAATGAGACACAAATAGCATCCCATGCAAGTAGTTGGCTCCGCTTCAGTTTCGGTCAAGGTCAAATTAAACTTACGGGCAACAAGAATCGACGCCACAGACCTGAGAGCCAGCATTTTCGACACTGTCTGCTTACTCGCTAAGGATCTTGCGGTGGGATTTGAAGAGAAATCGTTGTTAGGGCCTACTACTGAGTATAAGTAGACTGGTGAACGAAACATTATGAGGTACCTTTGGCGTATTATTGTTTTCTTTAGTTCGCACTCAGAATGTGAGCGGCTGGTATAGTATAACCACGCCTGAATGTAGTGATCTGGAGACCTGTCCCCTAGAGCCCGCCTGCATATAGGAGCTGTCTTGGTGCTACTCCCAAGTTCGAGCAGTAGTCTTCGAGCAGGCGAGCAGCGGGTGAAGAGCCGGGATGTAAGTTCTTGATATCGGGATCGTGAAATCCGGCTGTCCTCTGCCAATAATGAAGACGATGAATGGATCAGAAGTTGTTCATTAATCCTCCAGTTGATTTAACTTGATTGTTACGAGGTAAGAAAGAAGGCGCCGAGGATTAAGATGCTTTGTAGCTCATGGATCAACAGTGATTAGTAATTACGTAGCAGCATAATATATCATCTGCCAATCGTGGAGCCCCGGTCCCTAGCAAGGCGGTGGGACTTTTGAAAAGCAGCCAATATGACCAGGTAGAGTGGCTGGATTCTAGTGACAGACAACCAAGGAACCACAGACTGAAATTTGTATTTCGTTCCCGGTTTGGAATCGTCTAAGGAAGAATGGCAGGTTGAATATGAAGCGGAAGGGGTGTAAATGTCGGAGACCGCTGAGTCGACACTAAAGATATACGCATAGCAAGGAACGTGTGCCATAAGATCTTTGGATTCGGCATTCTGAGAACAAAGCAGCGTGAGCGTAAGATATAGAAGAGAACGGTCAGTGTAACACAATAGCCGCGATCCGCAAGTTTCCCGCGTAGAAATGCAGGTCGATTTCTGAGCTCATCATCGTTGCGAATTATTTTATGATAGCAGGTAGCGGGAAGTTTCCTCAGCTGGAATTAGAGCTGAAAGATAACAGTGAGCGATTGACATAAAACAAGCAGCAATATCACATACCCTGAACCCTACGTGCATGACTGATCCATATAGTAAAGGTCAAATGGCCGGACAGACACGAACAGAATAGGTTTCCGTTCAACGAGATCATTGACCGTCGACTCGAAAACAGTTCCCGGGTGTATAGCTGCCAGTAAAGGAACAGTATGGTTCGCGTATATAAGCAAAATAACGACAGCTCGAGACGGCCAATATAAGGGTGAGGGGCGACCAGCGCACGATAGGTATAGAAGATATTCTAAACGAGAACAAATGTTATGTTTAATGATGAGGAGGGACGTAGACGTACCTTGGAAGGCTTGGGTTCCTTCTCGAGTCTCAATGTTCTACAGTGCATCAGCATTCCAAAGTATTGAGTCATTTCCCTGCATAATAATCTGTTTCGCGGCCGTCACTGCAGAGGCTGGTGTGTTTTTAATAGCCTAAAACGAGACCTTAAATGGTTTCAATTTCAGCTTCAGTTTTTACGCCCTTGTTTTTCTCGCTGTAAAACGAAAAGGTACCTTAAGTCCTTTGTTCTATAGGGAGACAGATTTTTCATACCGTTTTACTGATGGCGTTTTCAGGACCGAGAAAGGCATTACTAAATCAAAACCATTTAAGGTTTCGTTTTATACAAGCTAAAATATGCTGGCCTCGGCTGTGCGTTGAAAGCTTTCTGCCCTGGAGCTGAAATGTGGACGCATATACTAGGAATGGTCGGCGACCTGTGAGCTTGGTAGCCACACAAATGGAACAGTGAAGATGGATATACAATAAACAGTATGTGGAAGATTTCGAGAAGGATCCTTACGCGGCATAACCCAAGCATAACCGGATGGATGAGGGGAGAAACGCGGGCTTTTGTCATCGGTCCGGTTTGCCGGGCCACGGGTTGGAACTCCGCTCTTTTCAACCAGTGCTACAACGACGTCCGAACCATATTCAGCCTATCAGTCTCTTGACGCTGCAATAAGGGCCAAAACAGTCATTTAAAAAACGGTGAATATTGGCACCATGTGATCTCCACAATCCTGGAAGTGCTTATATGTTGTCTCGTAGTGCCAGTCGCGTTGCTCCACTAGTTCGTGAGACGTTCGCAAGAATATGGATGAAAGTCAGCAGGTGCGTATCACTTTTCGCTATCATATTTTCTCTCTGACCCCTCTCTTAGTCCGGTGAAAAGGTTGCACCTATCCCCCCGTCTCCTCCTGACAGCAACAGCTTCGGAGGGCAGCCAGTGGTGCGCTTCGAACGTCGGACTCAGAACGGTACCACACCGTCCATCCATACTCTTCCTCCTGAGATAATTTTTATCATCTTCGGGCTTCTTCGTGATACCTTGTCCCTGTTCATGAGAGTTCCCTTCCTGCTCTCTCTAGTCTGTGCTCGTTGGCGATCCATCGCCCTCGGTTGTCCCAGCTTGTGGACGCGTTTATCCATACGAAGCTTGTGCGACAAAAACAGGGTAGCGGCGTGTATAGAACGATCAGGACGCAGTCTTCTGACCATCGATATCTGTGTCCCAGGTGGCGAGCTGTTCGAGAACGAGTGCTTCCAGGCATCCATCCGGCTCTGTGTTCAGCACGCGTATCGTTGGCGCCATTTATCCGTCTATATCACCCACGCTTCGTGCTTGAATCTCTGCAATAGAGGAAGGCTAGAGCTCCCCGAGCTAGTCCAGCTTACTGTACGACGCGGCATACTCGATGATACCTCGCCAATCGACGACGCATCAAGGTTCATAGGTGCACTCAAAGCCCCAAAATTGTCGATTGTTGAATACAGATGAAGGCCACATAATAACCACTACTCGATTTCGTCGTTGCCATGGAGAGCAATAAAAGAAATGACTTTCTTTGCGTCTTCTGGTCATTCGATCACGACTGCCCTTCAATACTTGACGTCTCTTGATAAATGCATCATTGAAAGTCCCACTTCCGTTTCACCGCTGGGAGAGTCGGTGACGTCCCCCCTTCGGGTCTTAGAACTGGGCCAAGAGAATTCTGCGTTTGCGTGGTGCGTGGATGCGTTCATTTGCGTTTTTCTCGGGTTTGGATGCGTTCATCTGCGTTTATATCCCTGCGTGTTTGTCGTTATGTCTGCGTGAAGTTATATATGAATGCGAGTGAAAATTTAAGTTACTGAGTCTTACCAAAATATCTCGATTTCTTGACAGTGTACTCGATCATACCGAGTTGGTAAGTACCTAATAATGCTATGATGAGTCTTTGAAGCATAGTAGACATCGAGTTATATACTTGCAATGCCACAGAGGATGCTCAAAAGGCTAGGTAATGATAAAAAAGGCCTACACATGTCAAAGACAGTGAACGCATGTCACGCACTTTGAAATCTCTGCGTTTACATCTCGAACGCATGCGTTCATACACAAACGCAAATGCTAAGGCATCTCACGCATGTCAAAAGGTAAGAACGCACGCGTTACAAAGGAAACGCAACGAACGCAGATGTGTGACAGGTCTGTCACGTTTGCGTTTCATTCAAGTTCAACTCAAGTTTCACTCAAATTTCACTTGAGAAACGGGTGTTACGTCGTAACATGGCCTCATATTAATCTCCCTTATGAACCTGATACCTAAGATATCAAGTGCTTAAAGGGGTGCGCGGTCAAATAACACAAATATCAATATATCAATCAACTACACTGTTTTCCTTTTGTCTACAAGTCAGAGTCTGTATCGTCCCTTACTTCTTGCGACTGCGTCCGAAAATACTGAGGTAACAATAAGGAGATAATGACTGACTGACCAATACCCATGTGCGGTGTCAGAGAGAAGTCCATTCAGTGCGTCATCCAGCTGAGATGATTGTGCTTGAATATCCGGAACAAGCATATCTCTCATCCACGTCGTCTGGATGGAGATCACCGTAACTTCGCCTGTGTTTTGATAGATCCGAACAATCCCGGGATGTTTTCGCTGCCATTCAGAGAATTGGCTAAGAAACCAGTGACCGCTTTCGGCCATTGTTCGCGATCTGACAAGGCGTCGCTCGTATTTTACATGATCGGGGTGTCTTATTGCCTCGGAAATATCAGCGGCACCTTTGCTATAGCCGTCGAGTCTCTTTGGTTCCAACATCAATGCTGCCGGTCCAAGATTTGGATGTGTCTCAACGAGCACCTGGAATTCGACCTCTTCGGAGCGTGTCATATATAAGACGTAGCTCAGACAAGAATAGTTGTGCGGCTGTCCATTGATATACCGATAACCACCAGACCACTGAATGAGATATGATCGCGACGGGCAATCAAAATACTTCAGTTCGAATCCACAACGACATGGCTGCTCGAGTTGCTCATCACGAACTCCTGGACTGGTTCCAGGATGACAGACCACTTTGCAGTCTGGATTCTCGCAGCGAAGCCCGCCGAGACATCGTCTATTGCTGATTTTTCCATCACAAATCGTCGAAGCCGTCTCAGAACCATCGGGATCACCTCCGTTACTACGTGTGGCCCAATTCACTTGTAACTTCTTCGTTTGCTTGAAGTCTTCGAGTGAGACATCCTTTGCAAAGAGGTCTGATGGCCAGCTGTTCCAACAACCAGGAATATGCGATAGAGCAGTGAAGATTACACCATCATCAATCCCTCGGCGTGCCTCCAGTGCCGGCTGTTTTTCGAGTGGTATATACGCAGTCAACGGTGCGGGATCCGAAAGATCAATGTCAGGCCAGCGGGTGAAGTCATGGGGAACGTTTGCCAATGGGATGTTGCGTTCCTTGTGGACGAGCCATGGATGGTAAGGATGGTAAAGGGAGGGTTTGTTGCTGATCCGAAGCCGAAACACCTGTAGATGGGTCTCGGAAACGGACATGGCCACCATTTCTGTGTTGAGTGGGCAGTATGGGAGCATGTAAATTTGTTCCCATACGAGTAGCCTCTGCTGAAGGGTTAGTTTTAGGTCGTCCGTCATCATGACTAACATATCCAACGATGGCCCCTAATCAACAGAACAAGCTGTTAATTTTCTACATGATATATCAGTTTGGAAGGACGTACCAGTTTCACGACTATAGATGGGAATAATTCTGTCGAGGTTAGGTACTGCTGTCAGTGGTATTTCCTCAGTGCTAGAAGCGGCAGACGGGTTTTCCTCATGGTCTGCGTCCTCAGACTCGGAGTCGGTTTCCAGAAGCCAGGTGGCTATGGCGCGCTCGATTCTTTTCTGTTAAATGTACATTAGAGCAGCATCATTCAAGAATGTCACTAGGACTCACGAAAATACCCATGAGGGTTTTAGTAAGAGGTTGAAGCAACGGACTCCCACCGTGGCATGATTCCTGCGTAATTTGAAAAATGGAGCCGTATATTGGATACCGGATAATCTTGATAGCGGCAGCTGGCAGGCTGGACTGGCAAAGTATATGAATGTACCATAAAATAAATTTATTCAGTGCTATCCTATCAACTTGGTATGTATCTGCGGAAAAATCAGAGGCAATGGCAAAGGAGAGATAGAATGACTTACTAATGAAAGTCGAGGCGAGATACTACAAGCCTCAAGACGAACCTCTGGAGCCCTTGTCGGTCAGCAAAGTTGTAGTAGTACGGAAATACGCCATTCGGAAAGATCAGTGTATTCAAGGAGACTCGAGAGCTGAGATTCAAAGACTGTTTGGTAAAGAGAGACGGGTGCCTTCCCTTCACTATGCCAGTTGAAGAAAGTACATTTGACATGATATAGCTAGGCAAAAAGGATGGAGCAACGCCACATGAGACGCGACGGGGACATGGAGGTAGAGCGTGGGTCCTGATTTGAATAGCCCATCAATGTTTGATCGTGCCATGCTGTACTTAATAGAGTACGTACTGTACTAACATGCAGGAATCAGTAATTTCAGCTACAGAATATATAAACGCATGCTATTGGTACAGGAAACCTTTTAAAATGGGGATAGGAGTCTGAGAGAAGGGACGTGTTGTGTCACGCACGCAGATGATGTCACACATGCGAACGCAAACGCATTTCAACTAACGCAACTGCCTTTTATGGAAATGCATGCGTATGAACGCAAACGCAAATGCAGGTGTGAGAACGCAGGCTAACGCACCCACGCATTTGAATAACGCAGAATTCTACGTGCCCATCTGAGACGAGGCAATCACTTTCAGCTTAACCTTTATCCAGGGAAGTGGTATATCTACCTGTCATCGTGCTCGTACTGTACTATTACGACCGTAAGTTCAGCCGGTGTTAGGTGTTAGGCCAGAAGTTCATTGGATTGTCAGTTCAGACACTGGTATCAGGTGTTAGAACTTACCAGTTCAGTTCAGCCGGCGCAGCGGCATGGCCTGTGTAGGGCTTATAATTGACACAAATCTTGCACAAATCTTTAATAGAGAATACTATTACTTCGAGGTCAGTTTCAGATACAATATTATAATTACAGGCGGAAAATTCAATTTACGAAGCAAATTTAAGCAAATTTTGACTTGATTGGATGTTGGTTCAGACCCCCTTGTTAGGCGTTAGGATATATGAAATAGGTTCAGTTCGGGGCCGGCTGTTAGGCGTTAGGTGAACTTATGGTCGTAATAGTACAGTATTCTAGGGGAAAGTCCAAAATCACCGCACGCTAGAAGGTTACAATTACCGGGAATGATTTCGTCCATTGCCGCTTACTGGTCCCTTATCTTTTGGAGGGAGAGAGGCGGCGCGTCAACAAGGATAGTCACCCGCTGGTTGTGCTACAGCTAAATCAAACTCGGCGGCGGCCAGCCAGAAGATGTAGCAGCACCCCCCAGTAGTACTGACCACCTCCTTAGTAGTGCATCAGTCTACGCGAAGGAATATACTAGGTTCGATTCCTAGTGGGGTGGTGTATGCCGGGTATAATGTCTGATCCTACTTTTACTTATTCTTCACACGAATCGACTGGTAATCCTGAATGAGACGTGTTGTCCTGTGACGTAGCAGCTACATCGTGCCATGCCGCTGTCTGGGTTCGAATCCCGGCAATACAATGTTGCCTTATCATATATGATAACTTTTTGTTTGCCCAATGAAAAATACTACACGTCTGAACGGGGCCAGTCCATTGTTTGGTAGCAACATTTTGTTCTGTGATTTTCACATTGTTTAAATAATGCACTCGGACGGCCCCATGAAATACAATATTACAGAGATTCGTTTGCGGTGAACCTCAGACGGTAAAGAACTACCAAGTCTGACATAACAATAAGCTGGGTTGAGTGCTTCAGCAGTTATTTAAGATATGAAGTACGGCATCTTACCTCGCTACCTCGCCTAACAACGATGACTTCCGACTCTCCCATGCCCGAGATCACCTTTCTTATTCATCCCTTTACCCGGGACTAAGTCCTGATCAACTGATTTACATACCCTGATAGAAGGAGGCTGGAAGAAAGGAAAGGGAGAAATCTCCGTCCCGTTTTATGTGCCTGTTCCGATTCTCAGTCTCATCGGAGGGAAGATGAAAGTATCCCAGCTTCGTAGTTCACAGGAGTCAAACCGGCCCTAATGAGAGACACAATTCCGGCGTTCTCTTCACGGCTGACTAAGACCGGTACCGGCTAGCGCTCAACGTTGATTGAACTAATTCCCTGGGAAAGAGCATATCACCCGAATCTACATCGTGAATGCAAACCTGGGACGTCGGGTTCATGGGAGAGGATGCCAGTGTAAAAGAGTTTATTTCAAGGGAACGCACATGAAATAGGTACTGAGGGAATAGCATCTCGCCGCACTATGTGTTATCGATTAGCTTAGCCAGAGATTATAGAGAATAAATTTGCATACCTGGGAGCCTTTTTTCCTGCTCATTCGTATGGACAATACCATCCCTTCGCGTGGGATCAGTGGCGCCTGCTATTCCTGATGAGCCACACAGATAAAGAGGAGGAGCGGAGGATGACATACCTAGGAGATGAGAGA